>JAVKPL010002590.1:0-101814 GCA_032173675.1 Gastrolobium villosum | reverse complement strand
GATGGAATACATTTTTCGTCAAAAATCTTCGACGGAACTCATTTTCCGTCAAAAATCTTCGACGGAATCCATTTTTCGTTAAAAATCTTCAACGGAATCCTTTTTTCATCGAAAAATTAACAAAATCAATTTCTTTTGCATTTATTTTATTCATCCATTTTCAAAGGAACTCATTTTGCGTCAAAAATCTTCGACGGAATCCATTTTTCGTCGAAAAACTTCATAAAATCAATTTCTTTTGCATTTATTTTATTCATCCATTTTCGACGGAATTCATTTTCCGTCGAAAAACTTCACAAAATAAATTTCTTTTGCATTAATTTAATTCATCCATTTTCGACGGAATACATTTTCCGTCAAAAATCTTCGACGGAATCCATTTTCCGTCGAAAAACTTACAAAATCAATTTCCTTTGTATTTATTTTATTAATCCGTTTTCGACAAAACTCTTTTTCCGTCGAAAAACTTCACAAAATCAATTTCTTTTGTATTTATTTTAGTCATCCGTTTTCGACGGAATACTTTTTTCGTCAAAAATCATCGGCGGAATCCATTTTTTGTCGAAAAATTAATAAAATCAATTTCTTTTGCATTTATTTTATTCATCCATTTTCAACGGATTTCATTTTCCGTCAAAAATCTTCGATGGAATCCATTTTTCGTCGAAAAAATTCATAAAATCAATTTCTTTTGCATTTATTTTATTCATCCATTTTCGACGGAATCCGTTTTCCATCGAAAAATTTCACAATATCAATTTCTTTTGCATTTATTTTATTCATCCATTTTCGACGGAATTCATTTTCCGTCGAAAAACTTCACAAAATAAATTTCTTTTGCATTAATTTAATTCATCCATTTTCGACGGAATACATTTTCCGTCAAAAATCTTTTTTCCATCGAAAAACTTACAAAATCAATTTCCTTTGCATTTATTTTATTAATCCGTTTTCGACGAAATTCTTTTTCCGTCGAAAAACTTCACAAAATCAATTTCTTTTGCATCTATTTTAGTCATCCGTTTTCGATGGAATACATTTTTCGTCAAAAATCTTCGACAAAATCCATTTTCCATCAATAATCTTCTACGGAATCCATTTTCCGTCGAAAAACTTCACAAAATCAATTTCTTTTGCATTTATTTTATTCATCCGTTTTCGACGGAATACATTTTTCGTTAAAAATCTTCAACGGAATCCTTTTTTCGTCGAAAAATTAACAAAATCAATTTCTTTTGCATTTATTTTATTCATCCATTTTCAAAGGAACTCATTTTCGTCAAAAATCTTCGACGGAATCCATTTTTCGTCGAAAAACTTCATAAAATCAATTTCTTTTGCATTTATTTTATTCATCCATTTTCGACGGAATTCATTTTCCGTCGAAAAACTTCACAAAATAAATTTCTTTTGCATTAATTTAATTCATCCATTTTCGACGGAATACATTTTCCGTCAAAAATCTTCGACGGAATCCATTTTCCGTCGAAAAACTTACAAAATCAATTTCCTTTGTATTTATTTTATTAATCCGTTTTCGACAAAACTCTTTTTCCGTCGAAAAACTTCACAAAATCAATTTCTTTTGTATTTATTTTAGTCATCCGTTTTCGACGGAATACTTTTTTCGTCAAAAATCATCGGCGGAATCCATTTTTTGTCGAAAAATTAATAAAATCAATTTCTTTTGCATTTATTTTATTCATCCATTTTCGACGGAATTCATTTTCCGTCAAAAATCTTTGACGAAATCCATTTTTCGTCGAAAAAATTCATAAAATCAATTTCTTTTACATTTATTTTATTCATCCATTTTCGACGGAATCCGTTTTCCATCGAAAAATTTCACAATATCAATTTCTTTTGCATTTATTTTATTCATCCATTTTCGACGGAATTCATTTTCCGTCGAAAAACTTCACAAAATAAATTTCTTTTGCATTAATTTAATTCATCCATTTTCGACGGAATACATTTTCCGTCAAAAATCTTCGACGGAATCCATTTTCCATCGAAAAACTTACAAAATCAATTTCCTTTGCATTTATTTTATTAATCCGTTTTCGACGAAATCTTTTTCCGTCGAAAAACTTCACAAAATCAATTTCTTTTGCATCTATTTTAGTCATCCGTTTTCGATGGAATACATTTTTCGTCAAAAATCTTCGACGGAATCCATTTTCCGTCAAAAATCTTCTACGGAATCCATTTTCCGTCGAAAAACTTCACAAAATCAATTTCTTTTGCATTTATTTTATTCATCCGTTTTCGACGGAATACATTTTTCGTTAAAAATCTTCAACGGAATCCTTTTTTCATCGAAAAATTAACAAAATCAATTTCTTTTGCATTTATTTTATTCATCCATTTTCAAAGGAACTCATTTTGCGTCAAAAATCTTCGACGGAATCCATTTTTCGTCGAAAAACTTCATAAAATCAATTTCTTTTGCATTTATTTTATTCATCCATTTTCGACGGAATTCATTTTCCGTCGAAAAACTTCACAAAATAAATTTCTTTTGCATTAATTTAATTCATCCATTTTCGACGGAATACATTTTCCGTCAAAAATCTTCGACGGAATCCATTTTCCGTCGAAAAACTTACAAAATCAATTTCCTTTGTATTTATTTTATTAATCCGTTTTCGACAAAACTCTTTTTCCGTCGAAAAACTTCACAAAATCAATTTCTTTTGTATTTATTTTAGTCATCCGTTTTCGACGGAATACTTTTTTCGTCAAAAATCATCGGCGGAATCCATTTTTTGTCGAAAAACTTCATAAAATCAATTTCTTTTGCATTTATTTTATTCATCCATTTTCGACGAAAATCATTTTCCGTCCAAATCTTCGACGGAATCCAATTTCCGTCGATAAACTTCACAAAATAAATTTCTTTTGCATTTATTTTATTCATCCGTTTTCGACGGAATTCATTTTCCGTTTTCGACAAAATTTTCGACAAAATCCGTCAAAAATCTTCACAAAATCAATTTCTTTTTCATTTATTTTATTCATCCGTTTTCGACGGAATACATTTTTCGTCAAAAATCCTCCACGGAATCCATTTTTCATCGAAAAACTTCACAAAATCAATTTCTTTTGCATTTATTTTATTCATCCATTTTCGACGGAATCCGTTTTACGTAGAAAAACTTAACAAAATCAATTTCTTTTGCATTTATTTTATTAATCCATTTTCGACGGAATTCATTTTCCGTCAAAAATCTTCGACGGAATCCATTTTCATCGAAAAAATTTTTCATAAAATCAATTTCTTTTGCATTTATTTTATTCATCCATTTTCGACGGAATTCATTTTCCGTCAAAAATCTTCGACGGAATCCATTTTCCGTCGAAAAAATTTCAATTTCTTTTGCATTTATTTTATCATCCATTTTCGACGGAATTTTTCCATTTTCACAATCGAAAAACTTCATTTTCAAAATTCAAAAATTTTCTTTTGCATTAATTTAATTCATCCATTTTCGACGGAATACATTTTCCGTCAAAAATCTTCGACGGAATCCATTTTCCATCGAAAAACTTACAAAATCAATTTCCTTTGCATTTATTTTATTAATCCGTTTTCGACGAAATTCTTTTTCCGTCGAAAAACTTCACAAAATCAATTTCTTTTGCATCTATTTTAGTCATCCGTTTTCGATGGAATACATTTTTCGTCAAAAATCTTCGACGGAATCCATTTTCCGTCAAAAATCTTCTACGGAATCCATTTTCCGTCGAAAAACTTCACAAAATCAATTTCTTTTGCATTTATTTTATTCATCCGTTTTCGACGGAATACATTTTTCGTTAAAAATCTTCAACGGAATCCTTTTTTCATCGAAAAATTAACAAAATCAATTTCTTTTGCATTTATTTTATTCATCCATTTTCAAAGGAACTCATTTTGCGTCAAAAATCTTCGACGGAATCCATTTTTCGTCGAAAAACTTCATAAAATCAATTTCTTTTGCATTTATTTTATTCATCCATTTTCGACGGAATTCATTTTCCGTCGAAAAACTTCACAAAATAAATTTCTTTTGCATTAATTTAATTCATCCATTTTCGACGGAATACATTTTCCGTCAAAAATCTTCGACGGAATCCATTTTCCGTCGAAAAACTTACAAAATCAATTTCCTTTGTATTTATTTTATTAATCCGTTTTCGACAAAACTCTTTTTCCGTCGAAAAACTTCACAAAATCAATTTCTTTTGTATTTATTTTAGTCATCCGTTTTCGACGGAATACTTTTTTCGTCAAAAATCATCGGTGGAATCCATTTTTTGTCGAAAAACTTCATAAAATCAATTTCTTTTGCATTTATTTTATTCATCCATTTTCGACGAAAATCATTTTCCGTCCAAATCTTCGACGGAATCCAATTTCCGTCGATAAACTTCACAAAATAAATTTCTTTTGCATTTATTTTATTCATCCGTTTTCGACGGAATTCATTTTCCGTCAAAAATCTTCACAAAATCAATTTCTTTTTCATTTATTTTATTAATCCGTTTTCGACGGAATACATTTTTCGTCAAAAATCTTCGACGGAATCCATTTTTCATCGAAAAACTTCACAAAATCAATTTCTTTTGCATTTATTTCATTCATCCATTTTCGACGGAATTCATTTTCCGTCAAAAATCTTCGACGGAATCTATTTTCCGTCGAAAAAATTCACAAAATCAATTTCTTTTGCATTTATTTTATTCATCCATTTTCGAAGGAATTCATTTTCCGTCAAAAATCTTCGACGGAATCCATTTTCCGTCGAAAAACTTCACAAAATCAATTTCTTTTGCATTTATTTTATTCATCCATTTTCGACGGAATTCATTTTCCGTCAAAAATCTTCGACGGAATCCATTTTCCGTCGAAAAACTTCTCAAAATCAATTTCTTTTGCATTTATTTTATTAATCCGTTTTCGACGAAATTCTTTTTTCGTCGAAAAACTTCACAAAATCAATTTCTTTTGCATTTATTTTATTCATCCGTTTTCGACGGAATACATTTTCCGTCAAAAATCTTCGACGGAATCCATTTTTCATCGAAAAACTTCATAAAATCAATTTCTTTTGCATTTATTTTATTCATCCATTTTCAACGGAATTCATTTTCCGTAAAAAATCTTCGACGGAATCCATTTTCCGTCGAAAAACTTCAGAAAATCAATTTCTTTTGCATTTATTTTATTCATCCATTTTCGACGGAATTCATTTTCCGTCAAAAATCTTCACAAAATCAATTTCTTTTGCATTTATTTTATTCATCCGTTTTCGACGGAATACATTTTTCGTCAAAAATCTTCAACGGAATCCATTTTTCGTCGAAAAATTAATAAAATCAATTTCTTTTGCATTTATTTTATTCATCCATTTTCAACGGAATTCATTTTCCGTCAAAAATCTTCGACGAAATCTATTTTTCGTCGAAAAAATTCAGAAAATCAATTTCTTTTGCATTTATTTTATTCATCCATTTTCGACGGAATTCATTTTCCGTCGAAAAACTTCACAAAATAAATTTCTTTTGCATTAATTTAATTCATCCATTTTCGACGGAATACATTTTCCGTCAAAAATCTTCGACGGAATCAATTTTCCGTCAAAAATCTTCACAAAATCAATTTCTTTTGCATTTATTTTATTCATCCGTTTTCGACGGAATCCATTTTCCGTCAAAAATCTTCATAAAATCAATTTCTTTTGCATTTATTTTATTCATCCATTTTCGACGGAATTCATTTACCGTCAAAAATCTTCGACGGAATATATTTTCCGTTGAAAAACTTCGCATAATCAATTTCTTTTGCATTTATTTTATTCATCCATTTTCGACGGAATTCATTTTCCGTCAAAAATCTTCGACGGAATCCATTTTCCGTCGAAAAACTTCACAAAATCAATTTCTTATGCATTTATTTTATTCATCCATTTTCGACGGAATTCATTTTCCGTCAAAAATCTTCGACGGAATCCATTTTCTGTCGAAAAACTTCACAAAATCAATTTCTTTTGCATTTATTTTATTCATCCATTTTCGATTGAATTCATTTTCCGTCAAAAATCTTCGACGGAATCCATTTTCCGTCAAATATCTTCTACAGAATCCATTTTTCGTCGAAAAACTTCACAAAATCAATTTCTTTTGCATTTATTTTATTCATCCGTTTTCGACGGAATACATTTTTCGTCCAAAATCTTCAACGAAATCCGTTTTTCGTCGAAAAATTAATAAAATCAATTTCTTTTGTATTTATTTTATTCATCCATTTTCAACGGAATTCATTTTCCGTCAAAAATCTTCGACGGAATCCATTTTTCGTCGAAAAATTAATAAAATCAATTTCTTTTGCATTTATTTTATTCATCCATTTTCGACGGAATCCGTTTCCCGTCAAAAAACTTCACAATATCAATTTCTTTTGCATTTATTTTATTCATCCATTTTCGACTGAATCCATTTTCTGTCAAAAAACTTCTCAAAATCCATTTCTTTTGCATTTATTTTATTCATCCATTTTCGACGAAATTCATTTTCCGTCAAAAATCTTCGACGGAATCCATTTTCCGTCGAAAAACTTCAGAAAATCAATTTCTTTTGCATTTATTTTATTCATCCGTTTTCGATGGAATTCATTTTCCGTCAAAAATCTTCGACGAAATCCATTTTCCGTCAAAAATCTTCTACGGAATCCATTTTCCGTCGAAAAACTTCACAAAATCATTTTCTTTTGCATTTATTTTATTCATCCGTTTTCGACGGAATACATTTTTCGTCAAAAATTTTCAACGGAATCCATTTTTCGTCGAAAAATTAATAAAATCAATTTCTTTTGCATTTATTTTATTCATCCATTTTCAACGGAATTCATTTTCCGTCAAAAATCTTCGACGGAATCCATTTTTCGTCGAAAAATTAATAAAATCAATTTCTTTTGCATTTATTTTATTCATCCATTTTCGACGGAATTCATTTTCCGTCAAAAATCTTCAACGGAATCCATTTTCCGTCGAAAAAACTTCACAAAATCAATTTCTTTTGGATTTATTTTATTCATCCGTTTTCGATGGAATTCATTTTCCGTCAAAAATCTTCGACGGAATCCATTTTCCGTCAAAAAATCTTCGACGGAATCCATTTTCCGTCGAAAAACTTCACAAAATCAATTTCTTTTACATTTATTTTATTCATCTGTTTTCGACGGAATCCATTTTTCGTCGATAAACTTCATAAAATCAATTTCTTTTGCATTTATTTTATTCATCCTTTTTCGACGGAATTCATTTTCCGTCAAAAATCTTCGACGGAATCTATTTCCCATCGAAAAAATTCACAAAATCAATTTCTTTTGCATTTATTTTATTCATCCGTTTTCGACGGAATACATTTTTCGTCAAAAATCTTCAACGGAATCCATTTTTCGTCGAAAAATTAATAAAATCAATTTCTTTTGCATTTATTTTATTCATCCATTTTCAACGGAATTCATTTTCCGTCAAAAATCTTCGACGGAATCCATTTTTCGTCGAAAAATTTCAGAAAATCAATTTCTTTTGCATTTATTTTATTTATCCATTTTCGACGGAATCCGTTTTCCATCGAAAAATTTCACAATATCAATTTCTTTTGCATTTATTTTATTCATCCATTTTCGACGGAATTCATTTTCCGTCGAAAAACTTCACAAAATAAATTTCTTTTGCATTAATTTAATTCATCCATTTTCGACGGAATACATTTTCCGTCAAAAATCTTCGACGGAATCAATTTTCCGTCAAAAATCTTCACAAAATCAATTTCTTTTGCATTTATTTTATTCATCCGTTTTCGACGGAATCCATTTTCCGTCAAAAATCTTCGACGGAATCCATTTTCCGTCAAAAATCTTCATAAAATCAATTTCTTTTGCATTTATTTTATTCATCCATTTTCGACGAAATTTATTTACCGTCAAAAATCTTCGACGGAATCTATTTTCCGTCAAAAATCTTCTACGGAAAATCTTCACAAAATCAATTTCTTTTGCATTTATTTTATTCATCTGTTTTCGATGGAATCCATTTTCCGTCAAAAATCTTCATAAAATCAATTTCTTTTGCATTTATTTTATTCATCCATTTTCGACGGAATTCATTTACCGTCAAAAATCTTCGACAGAATATATTTTCCGTTGAAAAACTTCGCAAAATCAATTTCTTTTGCATTTATTTTATTCATCCATTTTCGGCGGAATTCATTTTCCGTCAAAAATCTTCGACGGAATCCATTTTCCGTCGAAAAACTTCACAAAATCAATTTCTTATGCATTTATTTTATTCATCCATTTTCGACGGAATTCGTTTTCCGTCAAAAATCTTCCACGGAATCCATTTTCGGTCGAAAAACTTCACAAAATCAATTTCTTTTGCATTTATTTTATTCATCCGTTTTCGATTGAATTCATTTTCCGTCAAAAATCTTCGACGGAATCCATTTTCCGTCAAATATCTTCTACAGAATCCATTTTTCGTCGAAAAACTTCACAAAATCAATTTCTTTTGCATTTATTTTATTCATCCGTTTTCGACGGAATACATTTTTCGTCCAAAATCTTCAACGAAATCCATTTTTCGTCGAAAAATTAATAAAATCAATTTCTTTTGCATTTATTTTATTCATCCATTTTCAACGGAATTCATTTTCCGTCAAAAATCTTCGACGGAATCCATTTTTCGTCGAAAAATTAATAAAATCAATTTCTTTTGCATTTATTTTATTCATCCATTTTCGACGGAATTCATTTTCCGTCAAAAAACTTCTTCAATTTCGGAATCCATTTTCCGTCAAAAAACTTCACAAAATCAATTTCTTTTGCATTTATTTTATTCATCCATTTTCGACGGAATTCATTTTCCGTCAAAAATCTTCGACGGAATCCATTTTCCGTCAAAAAATTTCTTTTGCATTTATTTTATTCATCCGTTTTCGATGGAATTCATTTTCCGAAAAATCCATTTTCCGTCAAAAATCTTCTACGGAAAAACTCACAAAATCATTTTCTTTTGCATTTATTTTATTCATCCGTTTTCGACGGAATTCATTTTTCGTCAAAAATCTTCAACGGAATCCATTTTTCGTCGAAAAATTAATAAAATCAATTTCTTTTGCATTTATTTTATTCATCCATTTTCGACGGAATTCATTTTCCGTCAAAAATCTTCGACGGAATCCATTTTTCGTCGAAAAATTAAAAAATCAATTTCTTTTGCATTTATTTTAAATCAATTTCTTTTCAACGAATCCATTTTCCGTCGAAAAATCTTCACAAAATCAATTTCTTTTGCATTTATTTTATTCATCCGTTTTCGATGGAATTCGACGGAAAAACATCCATTTTCTTTTGCATTTATTTTATTCATCCGTTTTCGACGGAATACATTTTCGAAAAATCTTCACAATCCATTTTTCGTCGATCAATTTCTTTTGCATTTATTTTATTCATCCATTTTCGACGGAATACATTTTCCGTCAAAAATCTTCATCCATTTTCCGTCGAAAAATTCACAAAATCAATTTATTTTATTCATCCATTTTCGATTGAATTCATCAACGGAATCCATTTTCCGTCAAAAATCTTCTTTTGCATTTATTTTATTCATCCATTTTCGACGGAATTCATTTTCCGTCAAAAATCTTCGACGGAATCCATTTTCCGTCGAAAAATTTCAATAAAATCAATTTCTTTTGCATTTATTTTATTCATCCATTTTCGACGGAATTCATTTTCCGTCAAAAATTCAATTTCTTTTGCATTTATTTTATTCAAATTTTCGACGGAATCCGTTTTTCGTCGAAAAATTTTCTTTTGCAAAAATCTTCGACGGAATCCATTTTCCGTCGAAAAATTTCATAAAATCAATTTCTTTTGCATTTATTTTATTCATCCATTTTCGACGGAATTCATTTTCCGTCGAAAATTTCTCAATTTCTTTTGCATTTATTTTATTCATCCATTTTCAATTCATTTTCCGTCAAAAATCTTCGACGGAATATATTTTCCGTCGAAAAACTTCACAAAATCAATTTCTTTTGCATTTATTTTATTCATCCATTTTCGACGGAATTCATTTTCCGTCAAAAATCTTCGACGGAATCCATTTTCCGTCGAAAAACTTCACAAAATCAATTTCTTTTGCATTTATTTTATTCATCCATTTTCGACGGAATTCATTTTCCGTCAAAAATCTTCGACGGAATCCATTTTCCGTCGAAAAACTTCACAAAATCAATTTCTTTTGCATTTATTTTATTCATCCATTTTCGACGGATTTTCAATCCATTTTCCGTCGAAAAACTTCACAAAATCAATTTCTTTTGCATTTATTTTATTCATCCATTTTCGATTGAATTCATTTTCCGTCAAAAATCTTCGACGGAATCCATTTTCCGTCAAATATCTTCTACAGAATCCATTTTTCGTCGAAAAACTTCACAAAATCAATTTCTTTTGCATTTATTTTATTCATCCGTTTTCGACGGAATACATTTTTCGTCCAAAATCTTCAACGTAATCCGTTTTTCGTCGAAAAATTAATAAAATCAATTTCTTTTGCATTTATTTTATTCATCCATTTTCAACGGAATTCATTTTCCGTCAAAAATCTTCGACGGAATCCATTTTTCGTCGAAAAATTTCAGAAAATCAATTTCTTTTGCATTTATTTTATTTATCCATTTTCGACGGAATCCGTTTTCCATCGAAAAATTTCACAATATCAATTTCTTTTGCCTTTATTTTATTCATCCATTTTCGACGGAATTCATTTTCCGTCGAAAAACTTCACAAAATAAATTTCTTTTGCATTAATTTAATTCATCCATTTTCGACGGAATACATTTTCCGTCAAAAATCTTCGACGGAATCAATTTTCCGTCAAAAATCTTCACAAAATCAATTTCTTTTGCATTTATTTTATTCATCCGTTTTCGACGGAATCCATTTTCCGTCAAAAATCTTCGACGGAATCCATTTTCCGTCAAAAATCTTCATAAAATCAATTTCTTTTGCATTTATTTTATTCATCCATTTTCGACGAAATTTATTTACCGTCAAAAATCTTCGACGGAATCTATTTTCCGTCAAAAATCTTCTACGGAAAATCTTCACAAAATCAATTTCTTTTGCATTTATTTTATTTATCTGTTTTCGATGGAATCCATTTTCCGTCAAAAATCTTCATAAAATCAATTTCTTTTGCATTTATTTTATTCATCCATTTTCGACGGAATTCATTTACCGTCAAAAATCTTCGACAGAATATATTTTCCGTTGAAAAACTTCGCAAAATCAATTTCTTTTGCATTTATTTTATTCATCCATTTGCGGCGGAATTCATTTTCCGTCAAAAATCTTCGACGGAATCCATTATCCGTCGAAAAACTTCACAAAATCAATTTCTTATGCATTTATTTTATTCATCCATTTTCGACGGAATTCATTTTCCGTCAAAAATCTTCCACGGAATCCATTTTCGGTCGAAAAACTTCACAAAATCAATTTCTTTTGCATTTATTTTATTCATCCGTTTTCGATTGAATTCATTTTCCGTCAAAAATCTTCGACGGAATCCATTTTCCGTCAAATATCTTCTACAGAATCCATTTTTCGTCGAAAAAACTTCACAAAATCAATTTCTTTTGCATTTATTTTATTCATCCGTTTTCGACGGAATACATTTTTCGTCCAAAATCTTCAACGAAATCCATTTTTCGTCGAAAAATTAATAAAATCAATATCTTTTCTATTTATTTTATTCATCCATTTTCAACGGAATTCATTTTTCGTCAAAAATCTTCGACGGAATCCATTTTTCGTCGAAAAATTAATAAAATCAATTTCTTTTGCATTTATTTTATTCATCCATTTTCGATGGAATTCATTTTCCGTCAAAAATCTTTAACGGAATCCATTTTCCGTCGAAAAACTTCACAAAATCAATTTCTTTTGCATTTATTTTATTCATCCGTTTTCGAGGGAATTCATTTTCCATCAAAAATCTTCGACGGAATCCATTTTCCGTCAAAAATCTTCTACGGAATCCATTTTTCGTCGAAAAACTTCACAAAATCATTTTCTTTTGCTTTTATTTTATTCATCCGTTTTTGACGGAATTCATTTTTCGTCAAAAATCTTCAACGGAATCCATTTTTCGTCGAAAAATTAATAAAATCAATTTCTTTTGCATTTATTTTATTCATCCATTTTCAACGGAATTCATTTTCGGTCAAAAATCTTCGACGGAATCCATTTTTCGTCTAAAAAATTGATAAAATCAATTTCTTTTACATTTATTTTATTCATCCATTTTCGACGGAATCCGTTTTCCATCGAAAAATTTCACAATATCAATTTCTTTTGCATTTATTTTATTCATCCATTTTCGACGGAATTCATTTTCCGTCAAAAATCTTCGACGAAATCCATTTTCCGTCAAAAATCTTCATAAAATCAGTTTCTTTTGCATTTATTTTATTCATCCATTTTCGACGGAATTCATTTACCGTCAAAAATCTTCGACGAAATATATTTTCCGTTGAAAAACTTCGCAAAATCAATTTCTTTTGCATTTATTTTATTCATCCATTTTCGAAGGAATTCATTTTCCGTCAAAAATCTTCGACGGAATCCATTTTCCGTCGAAAAACTTCACAAAATCAATTTCTTATGCATTTATTTTATTCATCCATTTTCGACGGAATTCATTTTCCGTCTAAAATCTTCGACGGAATCCATTTTCTGTCGAAAAACTTCACAAAATCAATTTCTTTTGCATTTATTTTATTCATCCGTTTTCGATTGAATTCATTTTCCGTCCAAAATCTTCGACGGAATCCATTTTCCGTCAAATATCTTCTATAGAATCCATTTTTCGTCGAAAAACTTCACAAAATCAATGTCTTTTACATTTATTTTATTCATCTGTTTTCGACGGAATACATTTTTCGTCCAAAATCTTCAACGAAATCCTTTTTTCGTCGAAAAATTAATAAAATCAATTTCTTTTGTATTTATTTTATTCATCCATTTTCAACGGAATTCATTTTCCGTCAAAAATCTTCGACGGAATCCATTTTTCGTCGAAAAATTAATAAAATCAATTTCTTTTGCATTTATTTTATTCATCCATTTTCGACGGAATTCATTTTCCGTCAAAAATCTTAAACGGAATCCATTTTCCGTCGAAAAACTTCACAAAATCAATTTCTTTTGCATTTATTTTATTCATCCGTTTTCGATGGAATTCATTTTCCGTCAAAAATCTTCGACGGAATCCATTTTCCGTCAAAAATATTCTACGGAATCCATTTTCCATCGAAAAACTTAACAAAATCATTTTCTTTTGCATTTATTTTATTCATCCGTTTTTGACGTAATACATTTTTCGTCAAAAAACTTCAACGGAATCCATTTTTCGTCGAAAAATTAATAAAATCAATTTCTTTTGCATTTATTTTATTCATCCATTTTCAACGGAATTCATTTTCCGTCAAAAATCTTCGACGGAATCCATTTTTCGTCGAAAAAATTCGTAAAATCAATTTCTTTTACATTTATTTTATTCATCCATTTTCGACGGAATCCGTTTTCCATCGAAAAATTTCACAATATCAATTTCTTTTGCATTTATTTTATTCATCCATTTTCGACGGAATTCATTTTCCGTCGAAAAACTTCACAAAATAAATTTCTTTTGCATTAATTTAATTCATCCATTTTCGACGGAATACATTTTCCGTCAAAAATCTTCGACGGAATCCATTTTCCATCGAAAAGCTTACAAAATCAATTTCCTTTGCATTTATTTTATTAATCTGTTTTCGACGAAATTCTTTTTCCGTCGAAAAACTTCACAAAATCAATTTCTTTTGCATCTATTTTAGTCATCCGTTTTCGACGGAATACATTTTTCGTCAAAAATCTTCGACGGAATCCATTTTCCGTCAAAAATCTTCTACGGAATCCATTTTCCGTCGAAAAACTTCACAAAATCAATTTCTTTTGCATTTATTTTATTCATCCGTTTTCGACGGAATACATTTTTCGTTAAAAATCTTCAACGGAATCCTTTTTTCGTCGAAAAATTAACAAAATCAATTTCTTTTGCATTTATTTTATTCATCCATTTTCAAAGGAACTCATTTTCCGTCAAAAATCTTCGACAAAATCCATTTTTCGTCGAAAAACTTCATAAAATCAATTTCTTTTGCATTTATTTTATTCATCCATTTTCGACGGAATTCATTTTTCGTCGAAAAACTTCACAAAATAAATTTCTTTTGCATTAATTTAATTCATCCATTTTCGACGGAATACATTTTCCGTCAAAAATCTTCGACGGAATCCATTTTCCGTCGAAAAACTTACAAAATCAATTTCCTTTGTATTTATTTTATTAATCCGTTTTTGACAAAACTCTTTTTCCATCGAAAAACTTCACAAAATCAATTTCTTTTGTATTTATTTTAGTCATCCGTTTTCGACGGAATACTTTTTTCGTCAAAAATCATCGGCAGAATCCATTTTTTGTCGAAAAACTTCATAAAATCAATTTCTTTTGCATTTATTTTATTCATCCATTTTCGACGAAAATCATTTTCCGTCCAAAATCTTCGACGGAATCCAATTTCCGTCGATAAACTTCACAAAATAAATTTCTTTTGCATTTATTTTATTCATCCGTTTTCGACGGAATTCATTTTCCGTCAAAAATCTTCACAAAATCAATTTCTTTTTCATTTATTTTATTAATCCGTTTTCGACGGAATACTTTTTTCGTCAAAAATCTTCGACGGAATCCATTTTTCGTCGAAAAACTTCATAAAATCAATTTCATTTGCATTTATTTTATTCATCCATTTTCGACGGAATTCATTTTCCGTCAAAAATCTTCGACGGAATCTATTTTCCGTCGAAAAAATTCACAAAATCAATTTCTTTTGCATTTATTTTATTCATCCATTTTCGAAGGAATTCATTTTCCGTCAAAAATCTTCGACGAAATCCATTTTCCGTCGAAAAACATCACAAAATCAATTTCTTTTGCATTTATTTTATTCATCCATTTTCGACGGAATTCATTTTCCGTCAAAAATCTTCGACGGAATCCATTTTCCGTCGAAAAACTTCTCAAAATCAATTTCTTTTGCATTTATTTTATTAATTCGTTTTCGACGAAATTCTTTTTCCATCGAAAAACTTCACAAAATCAATTTCTTATGCATTTGTTTTATTCATCCATTTTCGACGGAATTCATTTTCCGTTTTCGACGGAATACATTTTTCGTCAAAAATCTTCGACGGAATCCATTTTTCATCGAAAAACTTCATAAAATCAATTTATTTTGCATTTATTTTATTCATCCATTTTCGACGGAATTCATTTTCCGTCCAAAATCTTCGACGGAATCCATTTTCCGTCGAAAAACTTCAGAAAATCAATTTCTTTTGCATTTATTTTATTCATCCATTTTCCATTTTCGACGGAATTCATTTTCCGTCAAAAATCTTCACAAAATCAATTTCTTTTGCATTTATTTTATTCATCCGTTTTCGACGGAATACATTTTTCGTCAAAAATCTTCAACGGGATCCATTTTTCGTCGAAAAACTTCATAAAGTCAATTTCTTTTGCATTTATTTTATTCATCCGTTTTCGATGGAATACATTTATCGTCAAAAATCTTCAACGGAATCCATTTTCCGTCGAAAAACTTCACAAAATCAATTTCTTTTGCATTTATTTTATTTATCAGTTTTCGACGGAATCCATTTTCCGTCTATAAACTTCACAAAATCAATTTCTTTTGCAATTATTTTATTCATCAGTTTTCGACGAAATTCTTTTTCCGTCGAAAAACTTCACAAAATGAATTTCTTTTGCAACTTATTTTATTCATCCGTTTTCGACAGAATTCGTTTTCCGTCAAAAATCTTCGACGAAATCCATTTTCATCGAAAAACTTCACAATATCAATTTCTTTTGCATTTATTTTATTCATCCATTTTCGACGGAATCCGTTTTATGTCAAAAAACTTCACAATATCAATTTCTTTTGCATTTATTTTATTCATCCATTTTCGACGGAATTCATTTTCCGTCAAAAATCTTCACAAAATCAATTTCTTTTGCATTTATTTTATTCATCCGTTTTTCGACGGAATACATTTTTCGTCAAAAATCTTCAACGGGATCCATTTTTCGTCGAAAAACTTCATAAAGTCAATTTCTTTTGCATTTATTTTATTCATCCGTTTTCGATGGAATACATTTATCGTCAAAAATCTTCAACGGAATCCATTTTCCGTCGAAAAACTTCACAAAATCAATTTCTTTTGCATTTATTTTATTCATCAGTTTTCGACGGAATCCATTTTCCGTCTAAAAACTTCACAAAATCAATTTCTTTTGCAATTATTTTATTCATCAGTTTTCGACGAAATTCTTTTTCCGTCGAAAAACTTCACAAAATGAATTTCTTTTGCAACTTATTTTATTCATCCGTTTTCGACAGAATTCGTTTTCCGTCAAAAATCTTTGACGAAATCCATTTTCATCGAAAAACTTCACAAAATCAATTTCTTTTGCATTTATTTTATTCATCCATTTTCGACGGAATCCGTTTTCTGTCAAAAAACTTCACAATATCAATTTCTTTTGCATTTATTTTATTCATCCATTTTCGACGGAATCCGTTTCCCGTCAAAAAACTTCACTATATCAATTTCTTTTGCATTTATTTTATTCATCCATTTTCGACGGAATCCATTTTCTGTCAAAAACCTTTACAAAATCCATTTCTTTTGCATTTATTTTATTCATCCATTTTCGACGAAATTCATTTTCCGTCAAAAATCTTCGACGGAATCCATTTTTCGTCGAAAAACTTCACAAAATCAATTTCTTTTGCATTTATTTTATTGATCAATTTTCGACGAAATCCATTTTCCGTCGAAAAACTTCACAAAATCAATTTCTTTTGCATTTATTTTATTCATCAGTTTTCGACGAAATTCTTTTTCCTTCGAAAAACTTCACAAAATGAATTTCTTTTGCAATTTATTTTATTCATCCGTTTTCGACGGAATTCGTTTTCCGTCAAAAATCTTCGACGAAATCCATTTTCGTCGAAAAACTTCAGAAAATCAATTTCTTTTGCATTTATTTTATTCATCCAATTTCGACGGAATCCGTTTTTCGTCAAAAAACTTCACAATATTAATTTCTTTTGGATTTATTTTATTCATCCATTTTCGACGGAATCCGTTTTCCGTCCAAAAACTTCACAAAATCAATTTCTTTTGCATTTATTTTATTCATCCATTTTCGACGGAATCCATTTTCCATCGAAAAACTTCACAAAATCAATTTCTTTTGCATTTATTTTATTCATCAGTTTTCGACGGAATCGTTTTCCGTCGAAAAACTTCACAAAATCAATTTCTTTTGCAATTTATTTTATTCATCCGTTTTCGACGGAATTCATTTTCGGTCAAAAATCTTCGACGAAATCCATTTTCGTCGAAAAACTTCACAATATCAATTTCTTTTGCATTTATTTTATTCATCAGTTTTCGACGGAATCCGTTTTCCGTCGAAAAACTTCACAAAATCAATTTCTTTTGCATTTATTTTATTCATCTGTTTCGACGGAATTCTTTTTCCATCAAAAATCTTCGACGAAATCCATTTTCGTCGAAAAACTTCACAAAACCAATTTCTTTTGCATTTATTTTATTCATCCATTTTCGACGGAATCCATTTTCCGTCGAAAAACTTCACAAAATCAATTTCTTTTGCATTTATTTTATTCATCCATTTTCGACGGAATCCGTTTTCCGTCAAAAAACTTCACAAAATCAATTTCTTTTGCATTTATTTTATTCATCCGTTTTCGACGGAATTCTTTTTCCGTCAAAAATCTTCGACGAATCCATTTTTCGTCGAAAAACTTCATAAAATCAATTTCTTTTGCATTTATTTTATTCATCCATTTTCGACGGAATCATTTTCCGTCAAAAATCTTCGACGTTTTTTCCGTCGAAAAACTTCACAAAATCAATTTCTTTTGCATTTATTTTATTCATCCATTTTCGACGGAATTCATTTTCCGTCAAAAATCTTCGACGGAATCCATTTTCCGTCGAAAAACTTCACAAAATCAATTTCTTTTGCATTTATTTTATTCATCCATTTTCGACGGAATTCATTTTCCGTCAAAAAACTTCGAAAATCAATTTCTTTTGCAATCCATTTTCCGTCGAAAAACTTCACAAAATCAATTTCTTTTGCATTTATTTTATTCATCCATTTTCGACGGAATTCATTTTCCGTCAAAAATCTTCGACGGAATCCATTTTCCGTCGAAAAACTTCTCAAAATCAATTTCTTTTGCATTTATTTTATTCATCCGTTTTCGACGGAATTCATTTTCCGTCAAAAATCTTTGACGGAATCCATTTTCCGTCAAAAATCTTTTGACGGAATCCATTTTCCATCGAAAAAACTTCACAAAATCAATTTCTTTTGCATTTATTTTATTCATCCATTTTCGACGGAATCCGTTTTCCGTCACAAAAAAATCCATTTTCTGTCAAAAACAATATCAATTTCTTTTGCATTTATTTTATTCATCCATTTTCGACGGAATTCATTTTCCGTCAAAAATCTTCACAAAATCAATTTCTTTTGCATTTATTTTATTCATCCGTTTTCGACGGAATACATTTTTCGTCAAAAATCTTCAACGGGATCCATTTTTCGTCGAAAAACTTCATAAAGTCAATTTCTTTTGCATTTATTTTATTCATCCGTTTTCGATGGAATACATTTATCGTCAAAAATCTTCAACGGAATCCATTTTCCGTCGAAAAACTTCACAAAATCAATTTCTTTTGCATTTATTTTATTCATCAGTTTTCGACGGAATCCATTTTCCGTCTAAAAACTTCACAAAATCAATTTCTTTTGCAATTATTTTATTCATCAGTTTTCGACGAAATTCTTTTTCCGTCGAAAAACTTCACAAAATGAATTTCTTTTGCAACTTATTTTATTCATCCGTTTTCGACAGAATTCGTTTTCCGTCAAAAATCTTGACGAAATCCATTTTCATCGAAAAACTTCACAAAATCAATTTCTTTTGCATTTATTTTATTCATCCATTTTCGAATCAAAAAACTTATCAATTTCTTTTGCATTTATTTTATTCATCCATTTTCGACGGAATCCGTTTTCCCGTCAAAAAACTTCACAATATCAATTTCTTTTGCATTTATTTTATTCATCCATTTTCGACGGAATCCATTTTCGTCAAAAACGTCAATTTCTTTTGCATTTATTTTATTCATCCATTTTCGACGGAATTCATTTTCCGTCAAAAATCTTCACAATCCATTTTTCGTCGAAAAACTTCACAAAATCAATTTCTTTTGCATTTATTTTATTCATCCGTTTTCGATGGAATACATTTTTCGTCAAAAATCTTCGACGGAATCCATTTTCCGTCGAAAAACTTCACAAAATCAATTTCTTTTGCATTTACTTTATTCATCCATTTTCGACGGAATTCATTTTCGGTCCAAAATCTTCGACGGAGTCCGTTTTCCGTCAAAAATCTTCGACGGAATCCATTTTCCGTCGAAAAACTTCACAAAATCAATTTCTTTTGCATTTATTTTATTCATCCGTTTTCGACGTTTTCCGAATCTTCGACGAAATCCATTTTCCGTCGAAAAACTTCACAAAATCAATTTCTTTTGCATTTATTTTATTCATCCATTTTCGACGGAATCCGTTTTCTGTCAAAAAACTTCACAATATCAATTTCTTTTGCATTTATTTTATTCATCCATTTTCGACGGAATTCATTTTCCGTCAAAAATCTTCACAAAATCAATTTCTTTTGCATTTATTTTATTCATCCGTTTTCGACGGAATACATTTTTCGTCAAAAATCTTCAACGGGATCCATTTTTCGTCGAAAAACTTCATAAAGTCAATTTCTTTTGCATTTATTTTATTCATCCGTTTTCGATGGAATACATTTATCGTCAAAAATCTTCAACGGAATCCATTTTCCGTCGAAAAACTTCACAAAATCAATTTCTTTTGCATTTATTTTATTCATCAGTTTTCGACGGAATCCATTTTCCGTCTAAAAACTTCACAAAATCAATTTCTTTTGCAATTATTTTATTCATCAGTTTTCGACGAAATTCTTTTTCCGTCGAAAAACTTCACAAAATGAATTTCTTTTGCAACTTATTTTATTCATCCGTTTTCGACAGAATTCGTTTTCCGTCAAAAATCTTTGACGAAATCCATTTTCATCGAAAAACTTCACAAAATCAATTTCTTTTGCATTTATTTTATTCTTCCATTTTCGACGGAATCCGTTTTCTGTCAAAAAACTTCACAATATCAATTTCTTTTGCATTTATTTTATTCATCCATTTTCGACGGAATCCGTTTCCCGTCAAAAAACTTCACTATATCAATTTCTTTTGCATTTATTTTATTCATCCATTTTCGACGGAATCCATTTTCTGTCAAAAACCTTTACAAAATCCATTTCTTTTGCATTTATTTTATTCATCCATTTTCGACGAAATTCATTTTCCGTCAAAAATCTTCGACGGAATCCATTTTTCGTCGAAAAACTTCACAAAATCAATTTCTTTTGCATTTATTTTATTGATCAATTTTCGACGAAATCCATTTTCCGTCGAAAAACTTCACAAAATCAATTTCTTTTGCATTTATCTTTTTCATCCTTTTTTTACGGAATCCATTTTCCGTCGAAAAACTTCACAAAATCAATTTCTTTTGTTTTTATTTTATTCATCAGTTTTCGACAGAATTCGTTTTCCGTCGAAAAACTTCTCAAAATCAATTTCTTTTGCATTTATTTTATTCATCCATTTTCGACGTAATTCATTTTCCGTCAAAAATCTTCGACGGAATCCATTTTCCATCGAAAAACTTCACAAAATCAATTTCTTTTGCATTTATTATATTCATCAATTTTCGACGGAATCCGTTTTCCGTCAAAAAACTTCACAAAATCAATTTCTTTTGCATTTATTTTATTCATCCATTTTCGACGGAATCCGTTTTCTGTCAAAAAACTTCACAATATCAATTTCTTTTGCATTTATTTTATTCATCCATTTTCGACGGAATTCATTTTCCGTCAAAAATCTTCACAAAATCAATTTCTTTTGCATTTATTTTATTCATCCGTTTTCGACGAAATACATTTTTCGTCAAAAATCTTCAACGGGATCCATTTTTCGTCGAAAAACTTCATAAAGTCAATTTCTTTTGCATTTATTTTATTCATCCGTTTTCGATGGAATACATTTATCGTCAAAAATCTTCAACGGAATCCATTTTCCGTCGAAAAACTTCACAAAATCAATTTCTTTTGCATTTATTTTATTCATCAGTTTTCGACGGAATCCATTTTCCGTCTAAAAACTTCACAAAATCAATTTCTTTTGCAATTATTTTATTCATCAGTTTTCGACGAAATTTTCCGTCAAAAATCTTCGACGGAATCCATTTTCCGTCGAAAAAACTTCACAAAATGAATTTCTTTTGCAACTTATTTTATTCATCCGTTTTCGACAGAATTCGTTTTCCGTCAAAAATCTTTGACGAAATCCATTTTCATCGAAAAACTTCACAAAATCAATTTCTTTTGCATTTATTTTATTCTTCCATTTTCGACGGAATCCGTTTTCTGTCAAAAAACTTCACAATATCAATTTCTTTTGCATTTATTTTATTCATCCATTTTCGACGGAATCCGTTTCCCGTCAAAAAACTTCACTATATCAATTTCTTTTGCATTTATTTTATTCATCCATTTTCGACGGAATCCATTTTCTGTCAAAAACCTTTACAAAATCCATTTCTTTTGCATTTATTTTATTCATCCATTTTCGACGAAATTCATTTTCCGTCAAAAATCTTCGACGGAATCCATTTTTCGTCGAAAAACTTCACAAAATCAATTTCTTTTGCATTTATTTTATTGATCAATTTTCGACGAAATCCATTTTCCGTCGAAAAACTTCACAAAATCAATTTCTTTTGCATTTATCTTTTTCATCCTTTTTTTACGGAATCCATTTTCCGTCGAAAAACTTCACAAAATCAATTTCATTTGTTTTTATTTTATTCATCAGTTTTCGACAGAATTCGTTTTCCGTCGAAAAACTTCTCAAAATCAATTTCTTTTGCATTTATTTTATTCATCCATTTTCGACGTAATTCATTTTCCGTCAAAAATCTTCGACGGAATCCATTTTCCATCGAAAAACTTCACAAAATCAATTTCTTTTGCATTTATTATATTCATCAATTTTCGACGGAATCCGTTTTCCGTCAAAAAACTTCACAAAATCAATTTCTTTTGCATTTATTTTATTCATCCATTTTCGACGGAATCCGTTTTCTGTCAAAAAACTTCACAATATCAATTTCTTTTGCATTTATTTTATTCATCCATTTTCGACGGAATTCATTTTCCGTCAAAAATCTTCACAAAATCAATTTCTTTTGCATTTATTTTATTCATCCGTTTTCGACGAAATACATTTTTCGTCAAAAATCTTCAACGGGATCCATTTTTCGTCGAAAAACTTCATAAAGTCAATTTCTTTTGCATTTATTTTATTCATCCGTTTTCGATGGAATACATTTATCGTCAAAAATCTTCAACGGAATCCATTTTCCGTCGAAAAACTTCACAAAATCAATTTCTTTTGCATTTATTTTATTCATCAGTTTTCGACGGAATCCATTTTCCGTCTAAAAACTTCACAAAATCAATTTCTTTTGCAATTATTTTATTCATCAGTTTTCGACGAAATTCTTTTTCCGTCGAAAAACTTCACAAAATGAATTTCTTTTGCAACTTATTTTATTCATCCGTTTTCGACAGAATTCGTTTTCCGTCAAAAATCTTTGACGAAATCCATTTTCATCGAAAAACTTCACAAAATCAATTTCTTTTGCATTTATTTTATTCTTCCATTTTCGACGGAATCCGTTTTCTGTCAAAAAACTTCACAATATCAATTTCTTTTGCATTTATTTTATTCATCCATTTTCGACGGAATCCGTTTCCCGTCAAAAAACTTCACTATATCAATTTCTTTTGCATTTATTTTATTCATCCATTTTCGACGGAATCCATTTTCTGTCAAAAACCTTTACAAAATCCATTTCTTTTGCATTTATTTTATTCATCCATTTTCGACGAAATTCATTTTCCGTCAAAAATCTTCGACGGAATCCATTTTTCGTCGAAAAACTTCACAAAATCAATTTCTTTTGCATTTATTTTATTGATCAATTTTCGACGAAATCCATTTTCCGTCGAAAAACTTCACAAAATCAATTTCTTTTGCATTTATCTTTTTCATCCATTTTTTACGGAATCCATTTTCCGTCGAAAAACTTCACAAAATCAATTTCTTTTGTTTATATTTTATTCATCAGTTTTCGACAGAATTCGTTTTCCGTCGAAAAACTTCTCAAAATCAATTTCTTTTGCATTTATTTTATTCATCCATTTTCGACGTAATTCATTTTCCGTCAAAAATCTTCGACGGAATCCATTTTCCATCGAAAAACTTCACAAAATCAATTTCTTTTGCATTTATTATATTCATCAATTTTCGACGGAATCCGTTTTCCGTCAAAAAACTTCACAAAATCAATTTCTTTTGCATTTGCTTTATTCATCCATTTTCGACGGAATTCATTTTCCGTCAAAAATCTTCGACGGAATCCATTTTCCGTCGAAAAACTTAACAAAATCAATTTCTTTTGCATTTATTTTATTCATCAGTTTTCGACGGAATCCATTTTCCGTCGAAAAACTTCACAAAATCAATTTCTTTTGCATTTATTTTATTCATCAGTTTTCGACGAAATTCTTTTTCCGTCGAAAAACTTCACAAAATGAATTTCTTTTGCAATTTATTTTATTCATCCGTTTTCGACGGAATTCGTTTTCCGCCAAAAATCTTCGACGCAATCCATTTTTGTCGAAAAACTTCACAAAATCAATTTCTTTTGCATTTATTTTATTCATCCATTTTCGACGAAATCCATTTTCTGTCAAAAAAACTTCACAATATCAATTTCTTTTGCATTTATTTTATTCATCCATTTTCGACGGAATCCGTTTTCCGTCCAAAAACTTCACAAAATCAATTTCTTTTGCATTTATTTTATTCATCCATTTTTGACGGAATTCATTTTCCGTCAAAAATCGTTGACGGAATCCATTTTCCGTCGAAAAACTTCACAAAATCAATTTCTTTTGCATTTATTTTATTCAATTTTTCTTTTCAATTTCTTTTGCATTTATTTTATTCATCAGTTTTCGACGAAATTCTTTTTCCGTCAAAAAACTTCACAAAATCAATTTCTTTTGCATTTATTTTATTCATCCATTTTCGACGGAATACATTTTCCGTCAAAAATCTTTGACGGAATCCATTTTCCGTCGAAAAAATTCAAAAAATCAATTTCTTTTGCATATATTTTTTTCATCCGTTTTCGATGGAATCCATTTTCCGTCGAAAAACTTTACAAAATCAATTTTTTTCACAATTTATTTTAGTCATCCATTTTTGACAGAATTCATTTTCCGTCAAAAATCTTCGACGGATTTCATTTTTCGTCGAAACACTTCACAGTCAATTTTTTTTGCATTTATTCTATTCATCCGTTTTCAACGGAATCTATTTTCCTTCGAAAAACAACACAAAATCAATTTCTTCAGCATTTATTTTATTCATCCGTTTTCAACGGAATCCATTTTCCTTCGAAAAACAACACAAAATCAATTTCTTCTGCATTTATTTTATTCATCCGTTTTTTATGGAATCCATTTTCCGTCAAAAAACTTCACAAAATGAATTTCTATTCCATTTATTTTATTCATCCATTTTCAACGGAATTCATTTTCCGTCTAAAATCTTCGACGGAATCCATTTTTTGTCGAAAAAAATTTCAAAATCATTTTCTTTTGCATTTATTTTATTCATCCGTTTTCGACGGAATTCATTTTCAGTCAAAAATCTTCGACGCAAATCACTTTCCGTCAAAAATCTTCGACGGAATCCATTTTCCGTCAAAAAACTTCACAAAATCAATTTCTTTTGCATTTATTTTATTCATCAGTTTTTGACGAAATCCATTTTCCATTGAAAAACTTCACAAAATCAATTTCTTTTGCATTTATTTTATTCATCAGTTTTCGATGGAATCCATTTTCCGTCAAAAAACTTCACAAAATCAATTTCTTTTACATATACTTTATTCATCCATTTTCGACGGAATTCATTTTCCATCAAAAATCTTCGACGGAATCCATTTTCCTCGAAAAACTTCATAAAATCTATTTCTTTTGCATTTATTTTAGTCATGAGTTTTCGAGGGAATCCATTTTCCGTCGAAAAACATCACAAAATCAATTTCTTTTGCATTTATTTTATTCATCAGTTTTCGACGAAATTCTTTTTCCATCGAAAAACTTCACAAAATGAATTTCTTTTGCATTCATTTTATTCATCCATTTTCGACGGGATTCGTTTTCCGTCGAAAAACTTCACAAAATGAATTTCTTTTGCAATTTATTTTATTCATCCATTTTCGTCGGAATTCGTTTTCCGTCAAAAATCTTCGACGAAATCCATTTTCGTCGAAAAACTTCACAAAATGAATTTCTTTTGCATTTATTTTATTCATCAGTTTTCGACGGAATCCATTTTCCATCGAAAAACTTCACAAAATCAATTTCTTTTGCAATTATTTTATTCATCAGTTTTCAACGGAATTCGTTTTCCATCGAAAAACTTCACAAAATGAATTTCTTTTGCAATTTATTTTATTCATCCGTTTTCGACGGAATTCGTTTTCTGTCAAAAATCTTCGACGAAATCCATTTTCGTCGAAAAACATCACAAAATCAATTGCTTTTGCATTTATTTTATTCATCCATTTTCGACGGAATCCGTTTTCCGTCAAAAAACTTCACAATATCAATTTCTTTTGCATTTATTTTATTCATCCATTTTCCACGGAATCCATTTTCTGTCAAAAAACTTCACAAAATCCATTTCTTTGGCATTTATTTTATTCATCCATTTTCGACGGAATTCGTTTTCCGTCAAAAATCTTCGACGAAATCCATTTTCCTCAAAAAACTTCACAAAATGAATTTCTTTTGCATTTGTTTTATTCATCAGTTTTTTGACGGAATCCATTTTCCATCGAAAAACTTCACAAAATCAATTTCTTTTGCATTTATTTTATTCATCAGTTTTCGACGTAATTCGTTTTCCGTCGAATAACTTCACAAAATGAATTTCTTTTGCAATTTATTTTATTCATCCGTTTTCGACGGAATTAGTTTTCCATCAAAAATCTTCGACGAAATCCATTTTCGTCGAAAAACATCACAAAATCAATTGCTTTTGCATTTATTTTATTCATCCATTTTCGACGGAATCCGTTTTCCGTCAAAAAACTTCACAATATCAATTTCTTTTGCATTTATTTTATTCATCCATTTTCCACGGAATCCATTTTCTGTCAAAAAACTTCACAAAATCCATTTCTTTGGCATTTATTTTATTCATCCATTTTCGACGGAATTCATTTTCCGTCAAAAATCTTCGACGGAATTCATTTTCCGTCGAAAAACTTCACAAAATCAATTTCTTTTGCATTTATTTTATTCATCAGTTTTCGACGAAATGTTTTTTCCGACGAAAAACTTCACAAAATGAATTTCTTTTGCAATTTATTTTATTAATCCGTTTTCGACGGAATTCGTTTTCCGTCAAAAATCTTCGACGAAATCCATTTTCGTCGAAAAACTTCAAAAAATTAGTTTCTTTTGCATTTATTTTATTCATCCATTTTCGACGGAATCCGTTTTCCGTCAAAAACTTCACAATATCAATTTCTTTTGCATTTATTTTATTCATCCATTTTCGACGGAATCTGTTTTCCGTCCAAAAACTGCATAAAATCAATTTCTTTTGCATTTATTTTATTCATCCATTTTCGACGGAATCCATTTTCGATCGAAAAACTTCACAAAATGAATTTCTTTTGCAATTTATTTTATTCATCCATTTTCTATGGAATTTGTTTTCGGTCTAAAATCTTCGACGAAATCCATTTTCGTCGAAAAACTTCACAAAATCAATTTCTTTTGCATTTATTTTATTCATCCATTTTCGACGGAATCCGTTTTCCGTCAAACAACTTCACAATATCAATTTCTTTTGCTTTTATTTTATTCATCCATTTTTGACGGAATCCGTTTTCCGTCAAAAAACTACACAAAAACGTTTTCGATGGAATCCATTTTCCATCGAAAAACTTCACAAAATCAATTTCTTTTGCATTAATTTTATTCATCCATTTTCGACGCAATCCATTTTCCGTCAAAACACTTCACAGAATCAATTTCTTTTGCATTTATTTTATTCATCAGTTTTCGACAGAATTATTTTTTCGTCGAAAAACTTCTCAAAATCATTTTCTTTTGCATTTATTTTATTCATCCATTTTCGACGTAATTCATTTTCCATCAAAAATCTTCGACGGAATCCATTTTCCATCGAAAAACATACCAAAATCAATTTCTTTTGCATTTATTTTATTCATCAGTTTTCGACGGAATCCATTTTCCATCGAAAAACTTCACAAAATCAATTTCTTTTGCATTTATTTTATTCATCAGTTTTCGACGAAATTCTTTTTCCGTCGAAAAACTTCACAAAATTAATTTCTTTTGCAATTTATTTTATTCATCCGTTTTCAACGGAATTTGTTTTCCGTCACAAATCTTCGACGCAATCCATTTTCGTCGAAAAACTTCACAAAATCAATTTCTTTTGCATTTATTTTATTCATCCAATTTCGACGAAATCCATTTTCTGTCAAAAAACTTCACAATATCAATTTCTTTTTCATTTGTTTTATTCATCCATTTTCGACGGAATCCGTTTTCCGTCCAAAAACTTCACAAAATCAATTTCTTTTGCATTTATTTTATTCATCCATTTTTGACGGAATTCATTTTCCGTCAAAAATCTTTGACGGAATCTATTTTCCGTCAAAAAAACTTCACAAAATAAATTTCTTTTGCATTTATTTTATTCATCAGTTTTCGACGGAATCCATTTTTCGTCGAAAAACTTCACAAAATCAATTTCTTTTGCATTTATTTTATTCATTAGTTTTCGACGAAATTCTTTTTCCGTCAAAAAACTTCACAAAATCAATTTCTTTTGCATTTATTTTATTCATCCATTTTCGACGGAATACATTTTCCGTAAAAAATCTTTGACGGAATCCATTTTCCGTCGTAAAACTTCACAAAATCAATTTCTTTTGCATATATTTTTTTCATCCGTTTTCGACGGAATCCATTTTCCATCGAAAATCTTTACAAAATCAATTTCTTTTCCACTTTATTTTAGTCATCCGTTTTTTACGGAATTCATTTTCCGTCCAAAATCTTCGACGGATTTCCTTTTTCGTCGAAAAATTTCACAAAGTCAATTTTTTTTTGCATTTATTCTATTCATCCGTTTTCAGCGGAATCTATTTTCCTTCGAAAAACAACACAAAATCAATTTCTTCAGCATTTATTTTATTCATCTGTTTTCAACGGAATCCATTTTCCTTCGAAAAACAACACAAAATCAATTTTTTCTGCATTTATTTTATTCATCCGTTTTTTATGGAATCCATTTTCCGTCAAAAAACTTCACAAAATGAATTTCTATTCCATTCATTTTCCGTCAAAAATCTTCGACGGAATCCATTTTTTGTCACAAAAAAATTTCAAAATCATTTTTTTTTGCATTTATTTTATTCATCCCTTTTCGACGGAATTCATTTTCAGTCAAAAATATTCGACGGAATCCATTTTCCGTAAAAAAATTCACAAAATCAATTTCTTTTGCATTTATTTTATTCATCAGTTTTCGACGAAATCCATTTTCCATTGAAAAATTTCACAAAATCAATTTCTTTTGCATTTATTTTATTCATCAGTTTTCGACGGAATCCATTTTCCGTCAAAAAAACTTCACAAAATCAATTTCTTTTGCATCTACTTTATTCATCCATTTTCGACGGAATTCATTTTCCGTCAAAAATCTTCGACGGAATCCATTTTCCGTCGAAAAACTTCACAAAATCTATTACTTTTGCATTTATTTTAGTCATGAGTTTTCGACGGAATCCATTTTCCGTCGAAAAACTTCACAAAATCAATTTCTTTTGTATTTATTTTATTCATCAGTTTTCGACGAAATCCATTTTCCGTCGAAAAACTTCACAAAATCAATTTCTTTTGCATTTATTTTATTCATCCATTTTCGACAGAATACATTTTCTGTCAAAAATCTTCTACGAAATCCGATTTCCGTCAAAAAACTTCACAAAATCCATTTTCGTCGAAATCCATTTGCAAAAAGAAATCCATTTGCAAAAAGAAATCCATTTGCAAAAAGAAATCCATTTGCAAAAAGAAATCCATTTGTCGACGGAATCCATTTGCAAAAACTTCACAAAATCAATTGTTTTTGCATTTATTATATTCATCAATTTTCGACGGAATCCGATTTCCGTCAAAAAACTTCACAAAATCAATTTCTTTTGCATTTACTTTATTCATCCATTTTCGACGGAATTCATTTTCCGTCAAAAATCTTCGACGGAATCCATTTTCCGTCGAAAAACTTCACAAAATCAATTTCTTTTGCATTTATTTTATTCATCAGTTTTTGACGGAATCCATTTTCCGTCGAAAAACTTCACAAAATCAATTTCTTTTGCATTTTTTTTATTCATCCATTTTCGACGGAATTCATTTTCCGTCAAAAATCTTCGACGGAATCCCTTTTCTGTCGAAAAACTTGACAAAGTCAATTTCTTTTGCATTTATTTTATTCATCCATTTTCGACGGAATCCATTTTCCGTCAATGAACTTCACAAAATCAATTTCTTTTGCATTTATTTTATTCATCCATTTTCGACGGAATCCATTTACCGTCAAAACACTTCACAAAATCAATTTCTTTTGCATTTATTTTATTCCTCAAATTTCGACGGAATACATTTTCCGTCAAAAATCTTCGACAGAATCCATTTTCCGTCGAAAAACTTCACAAAATCAATTTCTTTTGCATTTATCTTTTTCATCCATTTTTGACGGAATCCATTTTCCGTCGAAGGAATCCATTTTCCGTCGAAAAACTTCACAAAATCAATTTCTTTTGCATTTATTTTATTCATCGGTTTTCGACAGAATTTGTTTTTCGTCGAAAAACTTCACAAAATCAATTTCTATTGCATTTATTTTATTCATCCATTTTCGACGGAATTAATTTTCCGTCAAAAATCTTCGACGGAATCCATTTTCCGTCGAAAAACTTAACAAAATCAATTTCTTTTACATTTATTTTATTCATCAGTTTTCGACGGAATCCATTTTCCGTCGAAAAAGTTCACAAAATCAATTTCTTTTGCATTTATTTTATTCATCAGTTTTCGACGAAATTCTTTTTCCGTCGAAAAACATCACAAAATGAATTTCTTTTGCAATTTATTTTATTCATCCATTTTCCACGAAATCCATTTTCTGTCAAAAAACTTCACAATATCAATTTCTTTTGCATTTATTTTATTCATCCATTTTCGACGGAATCCGTTTTCCGTCCAAAAACTTCACAAAACCAATTTCTTTTGCATTTTTTTTATTCATTCAATTTCGACGGAATCCATTTTCCGTCAAAACACTTCACAAAATCAATTTCTTTTGCATTTATTTTATTCCTCCATTTTCGACGTAATACATTTTTCGTCAAAAATCTTTGACGGAATCCATTTTCTGTCGAAAAACTTCACAAAATCAATTTCTTTTGCTTTTATTTTGTGTTTATTTTTATCCTTTCATTATCTTTGTGTAGTTCTTAACCCTTGCTCTTGTAGATTTCTAGGGTGTTTAACCTTCTTTTCCCATATTTCATCCATACCTTCACCTCAGCCCCATTACAATCCCGCATAAAGCCCTCTTGATTTGTGCATGCATGTGTTAGTAGCAGTGGAGAAGTAGAATTTGAGCAAGCCTATGGTAGATTGATTTTCTTGAGTAGATTTGAGTGATACACTGATTACCTGATACACTTGAGAGAAAAATATTGAGAGCATCTTGTGTGAAACCATTTTCTGTAATTGGCATGTGCAGCAAAGATTAGCAAGTCTTGTTATTTGAGATTAAGGAATTTCAGTCCTGATTGATTTAGCTGTGAAGATTTGTGATCTTTGTGTATTTCCTGTATGCTTGGTAATTGTTAGAAAGGATTGGTTGATCTTAGTCTTTGCTTTTAATTTTAGTTTTTGCCCAGGAGTGCAAAAAGATAAGTGTGGGGGAATTTGATAACTCATATTTTATTACACTTATTTGTTACTCTTGGTTGGTAATTTTAGGTTTTATTTGAATTAAATAAAGGTATTTTGGGTTAAATTAGAATTCTAGTTTTTAATTGGGTTTAATTGATTTTCGTCATAATTTTCCAGATTTACACTACTTTCGTATTTTGACCATATCTCACTCTACAGATGTCCGACTGACTCCGTTCTTGTTGCGTTTTGCAGCTAACAGGAAGGGCTATAATTGCTATTTCAGCTACTGAAGCCCAATTCGGACGGGAAAATGGTCTAAACCTGAGCTCAAGATGACGTGTTTTTTGCTGGAATATTATTTTATTATTGGACTTGTAATTTAAATTAAAGCCCAATTATTTAAGTGGCCCAAAGCCAAATTAGTTTTAGTTTTATTTTATTATTTTATATTGCATTTTAGACGAATGGGCCGGGCCGATCTGAATTAAGCCCAGCCCAAATTGGTTTTTGAACCCTAGGGGCATATGTAGGAGAGGAGGGGAAACATTTTGGATTATGTAATTTTCAGAATTGTGGATCAAAGCATTTTCTCTGAAGCGTTCTTCGCGTTCTTCATCTTCTTCTTATTTTTCTTTTTCTTTTATGCAATTTAATTTGTAATCATGTTTATCCTAGCCATGCTAGGCTAAACCCCTTTTAATCAACTAAAGGGGAAGGGATTCCATGGATCTGTTTAGAGGATCTGCGATCAATCTCTAACCAGATTTGTTTCTTTACCCTAACTCAGATCAATATCGTGCGATTGTGGATATTCGATCTGAGGTTCGCGATTGCGATTATGGGTGAAGAATGATTATCAGATTTGATGATCCGATTAACCTCAATTGGAAATAAGGATTCTGATTCAATTGAGATTAATCGTGAATTTGGTAATTTTTCTAATTCTTTAACCAGATTTGTTTCTTTTCCTAATTCAGATCGATATCGTGCGATTGTGGATATTCGATCTGAGGGTCGCGATTGCGATCATGGAAAAGGAATAATCATCAGATTTGATGATCCGATTGTTCTCAATTGAAAATAAGGATTCTGATTCAATTGAGATCAACCGTGAATCTGGTAATTTTTAATTCATCAGTTTTCGACAGAATTCGTTTTCCGTCAAAAAACTTCACAATATCAATTTCTTTTGCATTTATTTTATTCATCCATTTTCGACGGAATCCATTTTCTGTCAAAAAACTTCACAAAATCCATTTCTTTTGCATCTATTTTATTCATCCATTTTTGACGAAATTCATTTTCCGTCAAAAATCTTCGACGGAATCGATTTTCCGTCGAAAAACTTCACAAAATCAATTTCTTTTGCAATTATTTTATTCATCAGCTTTCGACGGAATCCATTTTCCATCGAAAGACTTCACAAAATCAATATCTTTTGCATTTTTTTTATTCATCCAATTTCGATGGAATCCATTTTCCGTCAAAACACTTCACAGAATCAATTTCTTTTGCATTTATTTTATTCCTCCATTTTCGACGGAATACATTTTCCGTCAAAAATCTTTGACCGAATCCATTTTCCGTCGAAAAACTTCACAAAATCAATTTCTTTTTCATTTATTTTTTTCATCCATTTTTGACGGAATCCATTTTCCGTCGAAAAACTTCACAAAATCAATTTCTTTTGCATTTATTTTATTCATCAGTTTTCAACGGAATTCGTTTTCCGTCGAAAAACTTCACAAAATCAATTTCTTTTGCATTTATTTTATTCGTCCATTTTCGACGGAATTCATTTTCCGTCAAAAATCTTCGACGGAATCCATTTTCCGTCGAAAAACTTAACAAAATCAATTTCTTTTGCATTTATTTTATTCAACAGTTTTTGACGGAATTCATTTTCCGTCGAAAAACTTCACAAAATCAATTTCTTTTGCATTTATTTTATTCATCAATTTTCGACGGAATCCGTTTTCCATCAAAAAACTTCACAAAACCAATTTCTTTTGCATTTATTTTATTCATCAGTTTTCGACGGAATCCATTTTCCATCGAAAAACTTCACAAAATCAATTTCTTTTGCATTTATTTTATTCATCCATTTTCGACGGAATCCATCTTCCGTCAAAACACTTCACAGAATCAATTTCTTTTGCATTTATTTTATTCCTCCATTTTCGACGGAATACATTTTCCGTCAAAAATCTTCGACAGAATCCATTTTCCGTCGAAAAACCTCACAAAATCAATCTCTTTTGCATTTATCTTTTTCATCCATTTTTTACGGAATCCATTTTCCGTCGAAAAACTTCACAAAATCAATTTCTTTTGCATTTATTTTATTCATCAGTTTTCGACAGAACTCGTTTTCCGTCGAAAAACTTCTCAAAATCATTTTCTTTTGCATTTATTTTATTCATCCATTTTCGACGTATTCCATTTTCCATCGAAAAACTTCACAAAATCAATTTCTTTTGCATTTATTTTATTCATCAGTTTTCGACGAAATTCTTTTTCCGTCGAAAAACTTCACAAAATCAATTTCTTTTGCATTTATTTTATTCATCAATTTTCGACGGAATCCATTTTCCATCAAAAAACTTCACAAAACCAATTTCTTTTGCATTTATTTTATTCATCAGTTTTCGACGGAATCCATTTTCCATCGAAAAACTTCACAAAATCAATTTCTTTTGCATTTATTTTATTCATCCATTTTCGACGGAATCCATTTTCCGTCAAAACACTTCGCAGAATCAATTTCTTTTGCATTTATTTTATTCCTCCATTTTCGACGGAATACATTTTCCGTCAAAAATCTTCGACAGAATCCATTTTCCGTCGAAAATCTTCACAAAATCAATTTCTTTTGCATTTATCTTTTTCATCCATTTTTTACGGAATCCATTTTCCGTCGAAGGAATCCATTTTCCGTCGAAAAACTTCACAAAATCAATTTCTTTTGCATTTATTTTATTCATCAGTTTTCGACAGAACTCGTTTTCCGTCGAAAAACTTCTCAAAATCATTTTCTTTTGCATTTATTTTATTCATCCATTTTCGACGTATTCCATTTTCCATCGAAAAACTTCACAAAATCAATTTCTTTTGCATTTATTTTATTCATCAGTTTTCGACGAAATTCTTTTTCCGTCGAAAAACTTCACAAAATGAATTTCTTTTGCAATTTATTTTATTCATCCGTTTTCAACGGAATTCGTTTTCCGTCAAAAATCTTCGACGCAATCCATTTTCGTCGAAAAACTTCACAAAATCAATTTCATTTGCATTTATTTTATTCATCCAATTTCGACGAAATCCATTTTCTGTCAAAAAACTTCACAATATGAATTTCTTTTGCATTTGTTTTATTCATCCATTTTCGACGGAATCCGTTTTTCGTCCAAAAACTTCACAAAATCAATTTCTTTTCATTTATTTTATTCATCCATTTTTGACGGAATTCATTTTCCGTCAAAAATCTTTGACGGAATCCATTTTCCGTCGAAAAACTTCACAAAATCAATTTCTTTTGCATTTATTTTATTCATCAGTTTTCGACGGAATCCATTTTTCGTCGAAAAACTTCACAAAATCAATTTCTTTTGCATTTATTTTATTCATCAGTTTTCGACGAAATTCTTTTTCCATCATAAACTTCACAAAATCAATTTCTTTTGCATTTATTTTATTCATCCATTTTCGTCGGAATACATTTTCCGTCAAAAATCTTTGACGGAATCCATTTTCCGTAGAAAAACTTCACAAAATCAATTTCTTTTGCATATATTTTTTTCATCCGTTTTCGACGGAATCCATTTTCCATCGAAAATCTTTACAAAATCAATTTCTTTTCCACTTTATTTTAGTCATCCGTTTTTTACGGAATTCATTTTCCGTCCAAAATCTTCGACGGATTTCCTTTTTCGTCGAAAAATTTCACAAAGTCAATTTTTTTTTGCATTTGTTCTATTCATCCGTTTTCAACGGAATCCATTTTCCGTCGAAAAACTTCACAAAATCAATTTCTTTTGCATTTATTTTATTCATCAGTTTTCCACAGAATTCGTTTTCCGTCGAAAAACTTCTCAAAATCATTTTCTTTTGCATTTATTTTATTCATCCATTTTCGACGTAATTCATTTTCCGTCAAAAATCTTCGACGGAATCCATTTTCCATCGAAAAACTTCACAAAATCAATTTCTTTTGCATTTATTTTATTCGTCAGTTTTCAACGGAATCCATTTTCCATCGAAAAACTTCACAATATCAATTTCTTTTGCATTTATTTTATTCATCAGTTTTCGACGAAATTCTTTTTCCGTCGAAAAACTTCACAAAATGAATTTCTTTTGCAATTTATTTTATTCATCCGTTTTCAACGGAATTCGTTTTCCGTCAAAAATCTTCGACGCAATCCATTTTCGTCGAAAAACTTCACAAAATCAATTTCTTTTGCATTTATTTTATTCATCCAATTTCGACGAAATCCATTTTCTGTCAAAAAACTTCACAATATCAATTTCTTTTGCATTTGTTTTATTCATCCATTTTCGACGGAATCCGTTTTCCGTCCAAAAACTTCACAAAATCAATTTCTTTTGCATTTATTTTATTTATCCATTTTTCACGGAATTCATTTTCCGTCAAAAATCTTTGACGGAATCCATTTTCCGTCGAAAAACTTCACAAAATCAATTTCTTTTGCATTTATTTTATTTATCAGTTTTCGACGGAATCCATTTTTCGTCGAAAAACTTCACAAAATCAATTTCTTTTGCATTTATTTTATTCATCAGTTTTCGACGAAATTCTTTTTCCGTCAAAAAACTTCACAAAATCAATTTCTGTTGCATTTATTTTATTCATCCATTTTCGACGGAATACATTTTCCGTCAAAAATCTTTGACGGAATCCATTTTCCGTCGAAAAACTTCACAAAATCAATTTCTTTTGCATATATTTTTTTCATCCGTTTTCGACGGAATCCATTTTCCGTCGAAAAACTTTACAAAATCAATTTCTTTTCCACTTTATTTTAGTCATCCGTTTTTGACGGAATTCATTTTCCGTCCAAAATCTTCGACGGATTTCTTTTTCCGTCGAAAAATTTCACAAAGTCAATTTTTTTTGCATTTATTCTATTCATCCGTTTTCAACGGAATTTATTTTCCTTCGAAAAACAACACAAAATTAATTTCTTCAGCATTTATTTTATTCATCTATTTTCAACGGAATCCATTTTCCTTCGAAAAACAACACAAAATCAATTTTTTCTGCATTTATTTTATTCATCCGTTTTTTATGGAATCCATTTTCCGTCAAAAAACTTCACAAAATGAATTTCTATTCCATTTATTTTATTCATCCGTTTTCAACGGAATTCATTTTCCGTCAAAAATCTTCGACGGAATCCATTTTTTGTCAAAAAAAAATTTCAAAATCATTTTTTTTTTGCATATATTTTATTCATCCGTTTTCGACAGAATTCATTTTTAGTCAAAAATCTTGGACGCAAATCACTTTCCATCAAAAATATTCGACGGAATCCATTTTCCGTCAAAAAACTTCACAAAATCAATTTCTTTTGCATTTATTTTATTCATCAGTTTTCGACGAAATCCATTTTCCATTGAAAAATTTCACAAAATAAATTTCTTTTGCATTTATTTTATTCATCAGTTTTCCATCAAAAAACTTCACAAAATCAATTTCTTTTGCATTTACTTTATTCATCCATTTTCGACGGAATTCATTTTTCGTCAAAAATCTTCGACGGAATCCATTTTCCGTCGAAAAACTTCACAAAATCAATTTCTTTTGCATTTATTTTATTCATCAATTTTCGACGGAATCCATATTCCATCAAAAAACTTCACAAAATCAATTTCTTTTGCATTTACTTTATTCATCAGTTTTCGACGGAATCCATTTTCCATCGAAAAACTTCACAAAATCAATTTCTTTTGCATTTATTTTATTCATCCATTTTCGACGGAATCCATTTTCCGTCAAAACACTTCACAGAATCAATTTCTTTTGCATTTATTTTATTCCTCCATTTTCGACGGAATACATTTTCCGTCAAAAATCTTCGACAGAATCCATTTTCCGTCGAAAAACTTCACAAAATCAATTTCTTTTGCATTTATTTTATTCATCAGTTATCGATGGAATCCATTTTCCGTCAAAAAACTTCACAAAATCAATTTCTTTTACATATACTTTATTCATCCATTTTCGACGGAATTCATTTTCCATCAAAAATCTTCGACGGAATCCATTTTCCTCGAAAAACTTCACAAAATCTATTTCTTTTGCATTTATTTTAGTCATGAGTTTTCGAGGGAATCCATTTTCCGTCGAAAAACATCACAAAATCAATTTCTTTTGCATTTATTTTATTCATCAGTTTTCGACGAAATTCTTTTTCCATCGAAAAACTTCACAAAATTAATTTCTTTTGCATTCATTTTATTCATCCATTTTCGACGGGATTCGTTTTCCGTCGAAAAACTTCACAAAATGAATTTCTTTTGCAATTTATTTTATTCATCCATTTTCGTCGGAATTCGTTTTCCGTCAAAAATCTTCGACGAAATCCATTTTCGTCGAAAAACTTCACAAAATGAATTTCTTTTGCATTTGTTTTATTCATCAGTTTTTGACGGAATCCATTTTCCATCGAAAAACTTCACAAAATCAATTTCTTTTGCATTTATTTTATTCATCAGTTTTCGACGGAATTCATTTTCCGTCGAAAAACTTCACAAAATGAATTTCTTTTGCAATTTATTTTATTTATCCATTTTCGACGGAATTCGTTTTCCGTCAAAAATCTTTGACGAAATCCATTTTCGTCGAAAAACTTCACAAAATCAATTGCTTTTGCATTTACTTTATTCATCCATTTTCGACGGAATCCGTTTTCCGTCAAAAAACCTCACAATATCAATTTCTTTTGCATTTATTTTATTCATCCATTTACGACGGAATCCATTTTCTGTCAAAAAACTTCACAAAATCCATTTCTTTTGCATCTATTTTATTCATCCATTTTCGACGAAATTCATTTTCCGTCAAAAATCTTCGATAGAATCCATTTTCCGTCGAAAAACTTCACAAAATCAATTTCTTTTGCATTTATCTTTTTCATCCATTTTTTACGGAGTCCATTTTCCGTCGAAGGAATCCATTTTCTGTCGAAAAACTTCACAAAATCAATTTCTTTTGCATTTATTTTATTAATCAGTTTTCGACAGAATTCGTTTTACGTCAAAAAACTTCACAATATCAATTTCTTTTTCATTTATTTTATTCATCCATTTTCTACGGAATCCATTTTCTGTCAAAAAACTTCACAAAATCCATTTCTTTTGCATCTATTTTATTCATCCATTTTCGACGAAATTCATTTTCCGTCAAAAATCTTCGACGGAATCAATTTTCCGTCGAAAAACTTCACAAAATCAATTTCTTTTGCATTTATTTTATTCATCAGTTTTCAACGGAATCCATTTTCCTCAAAAAACTTCACAAAATCAATTTCTTTTGCATTTTTTTTATTCATCCAATTTCAACGAAATCCATTTTCTGTCAAAAAACTTCACAATATCAATTTCTTTTGCATTTATTTTATTCATCAATTTTCGATGGAATCCATTTTCCATCAAAAAACTTCACAAAATCAATTTCTTTTGCATTTATCTTTTTCATCCATTTTTTACGGAATCCATTTTTCGTCGAAGGAATCCGTTTTCCGTCGAAAAACTTCACAAAATCAATTTCTTTTGCATTTATTTTATTCATCAGTTTTCGACAAAATTCGTTTTCCGTCAAAAAACTTCACAATATCAATTTCTTTTCCATTTATTTTATTCATCCATTTTCGACGGAATCCATTTTCTGTCAAAAAACTTCACAAAATCCATTTCTTTTGCATCTATTTTATTCATCCATTTTCGACGAAATTCATTTTTCGTCAAAAATCTTCGACGAAATAGATTTTCCGTCAAAAAACTTCTCAAAATCAATTTCTTTTGCATTTATTTTATTCATCAGTTTTCGACGGAATGCATTTTCCATCAAAAAACTTCACAAAATCAATTTCTTTTGCATTTATTTTATTCATCAGTTTTCGACGGAATCCATTTTCCATCGAAAAAATTCACAAAATCAATATCTTTTGCATTTTTTTGATTCATCCAATTTCGACGGAATCCATTTTTCGTCAAAACACTTCACAAAATCAATTTCTTTTGCATTTATTTTATTCCTCCATTTTCGACGGAATACATTTTTCGTCAAAAATATTTGACGGAATCCATTTTCCGTCGAAAAACTTCACAAAATCAATTTCTTTTGCATTTATTTTTTTCATCCATTTTTGACGGAATCCATTTTCCGTCGAAGGAATCCATTTTCCGTCGAAAAACTTCACAAAATCAATTTCTTTTGCATTTATTTTATTCATTAGTTTTCGACGGAAAACGTTTTCCGTCGAAAAACTTCACAAAATCAATTTCTTTTGCATTTATTTTATTCATCCATTTTCGACGGAATTCATTTTCCGTCAAAAATCTTCGACGGAATCCATTTTCCATCGAAAAACTTCACAAAATCAATTTCTTTTGCATTTATTTTATTCATCCATTTTCGACGAAATTCATTTTCCGTCAAAAATCTTCGACGGAATCCATTTTCCGTCGAAAAACTTCACAAAATCAATTTCTTTTGCATTTATTTTATTCATCCATTTTCGACGGAATTCATTTTCCGTCAAAAATCTTCGACGGAATCCATTTTCCGTCGAAAAACTTCACAAAATCAATTTCTTTTGCATTTATTTTATTCATCCATTTTCGACGGAATTCATTTTCCATCAAAAATCTTCGACGGAATCCATTTTCCATCGAAAAACTTAACAAAATCAATTTCTTTTGCATTTATTTTATTCATCAGTTTTCGACGGAATCCATTTTCCATCGAAAAACTTCACAAAATCAATTTCTTTTGCATTTATTTTATTCATCAGTTTTCGACGAAATTCTTTTTCCGTCGAAAAACTTCACAAAATAATTTCTTTTGCAATTTATTTTATTCATCCGTTTTCAACGGAATTCGTTTTCCGTTACAAATCTTCGACGCAATCCATTTTCGTCGAAAAACTTCACAAAATCAATTTCTTTTGCAATTATTTTATCCATCCAATTTCGACGAAATCCATTTTCTGTCAAAAAACTTCACAATATCAATTTCTTTTGCATTTGTTTTATTCATCCATTTTTGACGGAATCCGTTTTCCGTCCAAAAACTTCACAAAATCAATTTCTTTTGCATTTATTTTATTCATCCATTTTCGACGGAATTCATTTTCCGTCAAAAATCTTTGACGGAATCTATTTTCCGACGAAAAACTTCACAAAATAAATTTCTTTTGCATTTATTTTAATCATCAGTTTTCGACGGAATCCATTTTCCGTCGAAAAACTTCACAAAATCAATTTCTTTTGCATTTATTTTATTCATCAGTTTTCGACGAAATTCTTTTTCCGTCAAAAAACTTCACAAAATCAATTTCTTTTGCATTTATTTTATTCAACCATTTTCGACGGAATACATTTTCCGTCAAAAATCTTTGACGGAATCCATTTTCCGTCGAAAAACTTCACAAAATCAATTTCTTTTGCATATATTTTTTTCATCCGTTTTCGACGGAATCCATTTTCCATCGAAAATCTTTACAAAATCAATTTCTTTTCCACTTTATTTTAGTCATCCGCTTTTTACGGAATTCATTTTCCGTCCAAAATCTTCGACGGATTTCCTTTTTCGTCGAAAAATTTCACAAAGTCAATTTTTTTTGCATTTATTCTATTCATCTGTTTTCAACGGAATCTATTTTCCTTCGAAAAACAACACAAAATCAATTTTTTCAGCATTTATTTTAATCATCTATTTTCCACGGAATCCATTTTCCTTCGAAAAACAATACAAAATCAATTTTTTCTGCATTTATTTTATTCATCCGTTTTTTATGGAATCCATTTTCCGGCAAAAAACTTCACAAAATGAATTTCTATTCCATTTATTTTATTCATCCGTTTTCAACGGAATTCATTTTCAGTCAAAAATCTTCGACGCAAATCACTTTCCATCAAAAATATTCGACGGAATCCATTTTCCGTCAAAAAACTTCACAAAATCAATTTCTTTTGCATTTATTTTATTCATCAGTTTTCGACGAAATCCATTTTCCATTGAAAAATTTCACAAAATCAATTTCTTTTGCATTTATTTTATTCATCAGTTTTCGAAGGAATCCATTTTCCGTCAAAAAACTTCACAAAATCAATTTCTTTTGCATTTACTTTATTCATCCATTTTCGGCGGAATCCATTTTCCGTCAAAAATCTTCGACCGAATCCATTTTCCGTCGAAAAACATCACAAAATCTATTACTTTTGCATTTATTTTAGTCATGAGTTTTCGACGGAATCCATTTTGCGTCGAAAAACTTCACAAAATCAATTTCTTTTGTATTTATTTTATTCATCAGTTTTCGACGAAATTCTTTTTCCGTCGAAAAACTTCACAAAATCAATTTCTTTTGCATTTATTTTATTCATCCATTTTCGAAGGAATACATTTTCCGTCAAAAATATTCGACGAAATCCATTTTCGTCGAAAAACTTCACAAAATCAATTGTTTTTGCATTTATTATATTCATCAATTTTCGACGGGATCCGTTTTCCGTCAAAAAACTTCACAAAATCAATTTCTTTTGCATTTACTTTATTCATCCATTTTCGACGGAATTCATTTTCCGACAAAAATCTTCGACGGAATCCATTTTCCGTCGAAAAACTTCACAAAATCAATTTCTTTTGCATTTATTTTATTCATCAGTTTTCGACGGAATCCATTTTCTGTCGAAAAACATCACAAAATCAATTTCTTTTGCATTTATTTAATTCATTAGTTTTCGACGAAATTCTTTTTCCGTCGAGAAACTTCACAAAATCCATTTCTTTTGCATTTATTTTATTCATCCATTTTCGACGGAATTCATTTTCCGTCCAAAATCTTCGACGGAATCCCTTTTCTGTCGAAAAACTTCACAAAGTCAATTTCTTTTGCATTTATTTTATTCATCAATTTTCGACGGAATCCATTATCCATCGAAAAACTTCACAAAATCAATTTCTTTTACATTTATTTTATTCATCCAATTTCGACGGAATCCATTTTCCGTCAAAGAACTTCACAAAATCAATTTCTTTTGCATTTATTTTATTCATCCATTTTCGACGGAATCCATTTTTCGTCAAAACACTTCACAAAATCAATTTCTTTTGCATTTATTTTATTCCTCCAATTTCGACGGAATACATTTTCCGTCAAAAATCTTCGACGGAATCCATTTTCCGTCGAAAAACTTCACAAAATCAATTTCTTTTGCATTTATCTTTTTCATCCATTTTTGACGGAATCCATTTTACGTCGAAGGAATCCATTTTCCGTCGAAAAACTTCACAAAATCAATTTCTTTTGCATTTATTTTATTCATCGGTTTTCGACAGAATTTGTTTTCCGTCGAAAAACTTCACAAAATCAATTTCTATTGCATTTATTTTATTCATCCATTTTCGACGGAATTCATTTTCCGTCAAAAATCTTCGACGGAATCCATTTTCCTTCGAAAAACTTAACAAAATCAATTTCTTTTGCATTTATTTTATTCATCAGTTTTCGACGGAATCCGTTTTTCGTCGAAAAAGTTCACAAAATCAATTTCTTTTGCATTTATTTTATTCATCAGTTTTCGACGAAATTCTTTTTCCGTCGAAAAACATCACAAAATAAATTTCCTTTGCAATTTATTTTTTTCATCCGTTTTCGACGGAATTCGTGTTCCGCCAAATATCTTCGATGCAATCCATTTTCGTCGAAAAACTTCACAAAATCAATTTCTTTTGCATTTATTTTATTCATCCATTTTCCACGAAATCCATTTTCTGTCTAAAAACTTCACAATATCAATTTCTTTTGCATTTATTTTATTCATCCATTTTCGACGGAATCCGTTTTCCGTCCAAAAACTTCACAAAATCAATTTCTTTTGCATTTTTTTTATTCATTCAATTTCGACGGAATCCGTTTTCCGTCAAAACACTTCAAAAAATAAATTTCTTTTGCATTTATTTTATTCCTCCATTTTCGACGTAATACATTTTTCGTCAAAAATCTTTGACGGAATCCATTTTCCGTCGAAAAACTTCACAAAATCAATTTCTTTTGCATTTATTTTATTCATCAGTTTTCGACCGAATTCGTTTTCCGTCAAAAAACTTCACAATATCAATTTCTTTTGCATTTATTTTATTCATCCATTTTCGAAGGAATCCATTTTCTGTCAAAAAACTTCACAAAATCCATTTCTTTTGCATCTATTTTATTCATCCATTTTTGACGAAATTCATTTTCCGTCAAAAATCTACGACGGAATCGATTTTCCGTCGAAAAACTTCACAAAATCAATTTCTTTTGCATTTATTTTATTCATCAGTTTTCGACGGAATCCATTTTCCATCGAAAAACTTCACAAAATCAATATCTTTTGCATTTTTTTTATTCATCCAATTTCGACGGAATCCATTTTCCGTCAAAACACTTCACTAAATCAATTTCTTTTGCATTTATTTTATTCCTCCATTTTCGACGGAATACATTTTTCGACAAAAATCTTTGACGGAATCCATTTTCCGTCGAAAAACTTCACAAAATCAATTTCTTTTGCATTTATTTTTTTCATCCATTTTTGACGGAATCCATTTTCCGTCGAAGGAATCCATTTTCCGTCGAAAAACTTCACAAAACCAATTTCTTTTGCATTTATTTTATTCATCAGTTTTCGACGGAATTCGTTTTCCGTCGAAAAACTTCACAAAATCAATTTCTTTTGCATTTATTTTATTCATCCATTTTCCACGGAATTCATTTTCCGTCAAAAATCTTCGACGGAATCCATTTTCCATCGAAAAACTTCACAAAATCAATTTCTTTTGCATTTATTTTATTCCTCCATTTTCGACGGAATCCTCCATTTTTGACGGAATACATTTTTCGACAAAAATCTTTGACGGAATCCATTTTCCGTCGAAAAACTTCACAAAATCAATTTCTTTTGCATTTATTTTTTTCATCCATTTTTGACGGAATCCATTTTCCGTCGAAGGAATCCATTTTCCGTCGAAAAACTTAACAAAATCAATTTCTTTTGCATTTATTTTATTCAACAGTTTTTGACGGAATTCATTTTTCGTTGAGAAACTTCACAAAATCAATTTCTTTTGCATTTATTTTATTCATCAATTTTCGACGGAATCCATTTTCCATCAAAAAAACTTCACAAAATCAATTTCTTTTGCATTTATTTTATTCATCAGTTTTCGACGGAATCCATTTTCCATCGAAAAACTTCACAAAATCAATTTCTTTTGCATTTATTTTATTCATCCATTTTCGACTGAATCCATTTTCCGTCAAAACACTTCACAGAATCAATTTCTTTTGCATTTATTTTATTCCTCCATTTTCGACGGAATACATTTTCCGTCAAAAATCTTCGACAGAATCCATTTTCCGTCGAAAAACTTCACAAAATCAATTTCTTTTGCATTTATCTTTTTCATCCATTTTTTACGGAATCCATTTTCCGTCGAAGGAATCCATTTTCCGTCGAAAAACTTCACAAAATCAATTTCTTTTGCATTTATTTTATTCATCAGTTTTCAACAGAATTCGTTTTCCGTCGAAAAACTTCTCAAAATCATTTTCTTTTGCATTTATTTTATTCATCCATTTTCGACGTAATTCATTTTCCGTCAAAAATCTTCGACGGAATCCATTTTCCATCGAAAAACTTCACAAAATCAATTTCTTTTGCATTTATTTTATTCGTCAGTTTTCAACGGAATCCATTTTCCATCGAAAAACTTCACAAAATCAATTTCTTTTGCATTTTTTTTATTCATCAGTTTTCAACGAAATTCTTTTTCCGTCGAAAAACTTCACAAAATGAATTTCTTTTGCAAATTTATTTTATTCATCCGTTTTCAACGGTATTCGTTTTCCGTCAAAAATCTTCGACGCAATCCATTTTCGTCGAAAAACTTCACAAAATCAATTTCTTTTGCATTTATTTTATTCATCCAATTTCGATGAAATCCATTTTCTGTCAAAAAACTTCACAATATCAATTTCTTTTGCATTTGTTTTATTCATCCATTTTCGATGGAATCCGTTTTCCGTCCAAAAACTTCACAAAATCAATTTCTTTTGCATTTATTTTATTCATCCATTTTTCACGGAATTCATTTTCCGTCAAAAATCTTTGACGGAATCCATTTTTCGTCGAAAAACTTCACAAAATCAATTTCTTTTGCATTTATTTTATTCATCAGTTTTCGACGGAATCCATTTTTCGTCGAAAAACTTCATAAAATCAATTTCTTTTGTATTTATTTTATTCATCAGTTTTCGACGAAATTCTTTTTCCTTTAAAAAACTTCACAAAATCAATTTCTTTTGCATTTATTTTATTCATCCGTTTTCAACGGTATTCGTTTTCCGTCAAAAATCTTCGACGCAATCCATTTTCGTCGAAAAACTTCACAAAATCAATTTCTTTTGCATTTATTTTATTCATCCAATTTCGACGAAATCCATTTTCTGTCAAAAAACTTCACAATATCAATTTCTTTTGCATTTGTTTTATTCATCCATTTTCGACGGAATCCGTTTTCCGTCCAAAAACTTCACAAAATCAATTTCTTTTGCATTTATTTTATTCATCCATTTTTCACGGAATTCATTTTCCGTCAAAAATCTTTGACGGAATCCATTTTCGGTCGAAAAACTTCACAAAATCAATTTCTTTTGCATATATTTTTTTCATCCGTTTTCGACGGAATCCATTTTCCGTCGAAAAACTTTACAAAATGAATTTCTTTTCCACTTTATTTTAGTCATCCGTTTTTGACGGAATTCATTTTCCGTCCAAAATCTTCGACGAATTTCCTTTTTCGTCGAAAAATTTCACAAAGTCAATTTTTTTTGTATTTATTCTATTCATCCGTTATCAACGGAATCTATTTTCCTACGAAAAACAACACAAAATCAATTTCTTCATCATTTATTTTATTCATCTGTTTTCAACGGAATCCATTTTCCTTCAAAAAAAACACAAAATCAATTTTTTCTGCATTTATTTTATTCATCCATTTTTTATGGAATCCATTTTCCGTCAAAAAACTTCACAAAATGAATTTCTATTCCATTTATTTTATTCATCCGTTTTAAACGGAATTCATTTTCCTTCAAAAAAATTCGACGGAATCCATTTTTTGTCAAAAAAAATTTCAAAATCATTTTTTTTTGCATTTATTTTATTCATCCGTTTTCGACGGAATTCATTTTCAGTCAAAAGTTTTCGACGCAAAATCACTTTCCGTCAAAAATCTTCGACGGAATCCATTTTCCGTCAAAAAACTTCACAAAATCAATTTCTTTTGCATTTATTTTATTCATCAGTTTTCGACGAAATCCATTTTCCATTGAAAAATTTCACAAAATCAATTTATTTTGCATTTATTTTATTCATCAGTTTTCGACAGAATCCATTTTCCGTCAAAAAACTTCACAAAATCAATTTCTTTTGCATTTACTTTATTCATCCATTTTCGACGGAATTCATTTTCCGTCAAAAAATCTTCGACGGAATCCATTTTCCGTCGAACAACTTCACAAATTCTATTACTTTTGCATTTATTTTAGTCATGAGTTTTCGACGGAATCCATTTTCCGTCGAAAAACTTCACAAAATCAATTTCTTTTGCATTTATTTTATTCAACAGTTTTCGACGAAATTCTTTTTCCATCGAAAAACTTCACAAAATGAATTTCTTTTGCAATTTATTTTATTCATCCGTTTACGACGGAATTCGTTTTCCGCCAATAATCTTCGACGCAATCCATTTTCGTCGAAAAACTTCACAAAATCAATTTCTTTTGCATTTATTTTATTCATCCATTTTCGATTTTCTGTCAAAAAACTTCACAATATCAATTTCGAAATCCATTTTCTGTCAAAAAACTTCACAATATCAATTTCTTTTGCATTTATTTTATTCATCAATTTTCGACGGAATCCATTTTCCATCAAAAAACTTCACAAAATCAATTTCTTTTGCATTTATTTTATTCATCAGTTTTCGACGGAATCCATTTTCCATCGAAAAACTTCACAAAATGAATTTCTTTTGCAATTTATTTTATTCATCCGTTTTCGACGGAATTCGTTTTCCGCCAATAATCTTCGACGCAATCCATTTTCGTCGAAAAACTTCAGAAAATCAATTTCTTTTGCATTTATTTTATTCATCCATTTTCGACGAAATCCATTTTCTGTCAAAAAACTTCACAATATCAATTTCTTTTGCATTTATTTTATTCATCAATTTTCGATGGAATCCATTTTCCATCAAAAAACTTCACAAAATCAATTTCTTTTGCATTTATCTTTTTCATCCATTTTTTACGGAATCCATTTTTCGTCGAAGGAATCCGTTTTCCGTCGAAAAACTTCACAAAATCAATTTCTTTTGCATTTATTTTATTCATCAGTTGTCGACAGAACTCGTTTTCCGTCGAAAAACTTCTCAAAATCATTTTCTTTTGCATTTATTTTATTCATCCATTTTCGACGTAATTCATTTTCCGTCAAAAATCTTCGACGGAATCCATTTTCCATCGAAAAACTTAACAAAATCAATTTCTTTTGCATTTATTTTATTCATCAGTTTTCGACGGAATCCGTTTTCCATTGAAAAACTTCACAAAATCAATTTCTTTTGCATTTATTTTATTCATCAGTTTTCGACGAAATTCTTTTTCTGTCGAAAAACTTCACAAACTGAATTTCTTTTGCAATTTATTTTATTCATCCGTTTTCAACGGAATTCGTTTTCCGTCAAAAATCTTCGACGCAATCCATTTTCGTTGAAAAACTTCCCAAAATCAATTTCATTTGCATTTATTTTATTCATCCAATTTCGACGAAATCCATTTTCTGTCAAAAAACTTCACAATATCAATTTCTTTTGCATTTGTTTTATTCATCCATTTTCGACGGAATCCATTTTCCGTCCAAAAACTTCACAAAATCAATTTCTTTTCATTTATTTTATCCATCCATTTTTGACGGAATTCATTTTCCGTCAAAAATCTTTGACGGAATCCATTTTCCGTCGAAAAACTTCACAAAATTAATTTCTTTTGCATTTATTTTATTCATCAGTTTTCGACGAAATCCATTTTTCATCGAAAAACTTCACAAAATCAATTTCTTTTGCATTTATTTTATTCATCAGTCTTCGACGAAATTCTTTTTCCGTCAAAAAACTTCACAAAATCAATTTCTTTTGCATTTATTTTATTCATCCATTTTCGTCGGAATACATTTTCCGTAAAAAATCTTTGACGGAATCCATTTTCCGTCGAAAAACTTTACAAAATCAATTTCTTTTCCACTTTATTTTAGTCATCCGTTTTTGACGGAATTCATTTTCCGTCTAAAATCTTCGACGGATTTCCTTTTTCGTCGAAAAATTTCACAAAGTCAATTTTTTTTGCATTTATTCTATTCATCCGTTTTCAACGGAATCTATTTTCCTTCGAAAAACAACACAAAATCAATTTCTTCAGCATTTATTTTATTCATCTGTTTTCAACGAAATCCATTTTCCTTCTAAAAACAACACAAAATCAATTTTTTCTGCATTTATTTTATTCATCCGTTTTTTATGGAATCCAATTTCCGTCAAAAAACTTCACAAAATGAATTTCTATTCCATTTATTTTAATCATCCGTTTTCAACGGAATTCATTTTCCGTCAAAAATCTTCGACGAAATCCATTTTTTTTCAAAAAAAATTTCAAAATCATTTTTTTTGCATTTATTTTATTCATACGTTTTCGACGGAATTCATTTTCAGTCAAAAATCTTCGACGCAAATCACTTTCCGTCAAAAATCTTCGATGGAATCCATTTTCCGTCAAAAAACTTCACAAAATCAATTTCTTTTGCATTTACTTTATTCATCAGTTTTCGACGAAATCCATTTTCCATTGAAAAATTTCACAAAATCAATTTCTTTTGCATTTATTTTATTCATCAGTTTTCGACGGAATCCATTTTCCGTCAAAAAACTTCACAAAATCAATTTCTTTTGCATTTACTTTATTCATCCATTTTCGAAGGAATTCATTTTCCGTCAAAAATCTTCGACGGAATCCATTTTCCATCGAACAACTTCACAAAATCTATTACTTTTGCATTTATTTTAGTCATGAGTTTTCGACGGAATCCATTTTCCGTCGAAAAACTTCACAAAATCAATTTCTTTTGCATTTATTTTATTCATCAGTTTTCGACGAAATTCTTTTTCCGTCGAAAAACTTCACAAAATCAATTTCTTTTGCATTTATTTTATTCATCAATTTTCTACGGAATATATTTTCCATCAAAAAACTGCACAAAATCAATTTCTTTTGCATTTATTTTATTCATCAGTTTTCGACGGAATCCATTTTCCATAGAAAAACTTCGCAAAATCAATTTCTTTTGCATTTATTTTATTCATCCATTTTCGACGGAATCCATTTTCCGTCAAAACACTTCACATATTCAATTTCTTTTGCATTTATTTTATTCCTCCATTTTCGACGGAATACATTTTCCGTCAAAAATCTTCGACAGAATCCATTTTCCAGCGAAAAACTTCACAAAATCAATTTCTTTTGCATTTATCTTTTTCATCCATTTTTTACGGAATCCATTTTCCGTCGAAGGAATCCATTTTCGGTCGAAAAACTTCACAAAATCAATTTCTTTTGCATTTATTTTATTCATCAGTTTTCGACAGAATTCGTTTTCCGTCGAAAAACTTCTCAAAATCATTTTCTTTTGCATTTATTTTATTCATCCATTTTCGACGTAATTCATTTTCCGTCAAAAATCTTCGACGGAATCCATTTTCCATCGAAAAACTTAACAAAATCAATTTCTTTTGCATTTATTTTATTCGTCAGTTTTCGACGGAATCCATTTTCCATCGAAAAACTTCACAAAATCAATTTCTTTTGCATTTATTTTATTCATCGGTTTTCGACGTAATTCTTTTTCCGTCGAAAAACTTCACAAAATGAATTTCTTTTGCAATTTATTTTATTCATCCATTTTCAACGAAATTCGTTTTCCGTCAAAAATCTTCGACGCAATCCATTTTCGTCGAAAAACTTCACAAAATCAATTTCTTTTGCATTTATTTTATTCATCCAATTTCGACGAAATCCATTTTCGACGAAAAACTTCACAATATCAATTTCTTTTGCATTTATTTTATTCATCAGTTTTCGACGAAATTCTTTTTCCGTCAAAAAACTTCACAAAATCAATTTCTTTTGCATTTATTTTATTCATCCATTTTCGTCGGAATACATTTTCCGTCAAAAATCTTTGACGGAATCCATTTTCCGTCGAAAAACTTCACAAAATCAATTTCTTTTGCATATATTTTTTTCATCCGTTTTCGACGGAATCCATTTTCCGTCGAAAAACTTTACAAAATCAATTTCTTTTCCACTTTATTTTAGTCATCCGTTTTTGACGGAATTCATTTTCCGTCCAAAATCTTCGACGGATTTCCTTTTTCGTCGAAAAATTTCACAAAGTCAATTTTTTTTTGCTTTTATTCTATTCATCCGTTTTCAACGGAATCTATTTTCCTTCGAAAAACAACACAAAATCAATTTCTTCAGCATTTATTTTATTCATCTATTTTCAACGGAATCCATTTTCCTTCGAAAAACAACACAAAATCAATTTTTTCTGCATTTATTTTATTCATCCATTTTTTATGGAATCCATTTTCCGTCAAAAAACTTCACAAAATGAATTTCTATTCCAATTATTTTATTCATCCGTTTTCAACGGAATTCATTTTTCGTCAAAAATCTTCGACGGAATCCATTTTTTGTCAAAAAAAATTTCAAAATCATTTTTTTTTTGCATTTATTTTATTCATCCGTTTTCGACGGAATTCATTTTCAGTCAAAAATCTTCGACGCAAATCACTTTCCGTCAAAAATCTTCGACGGAATCCATTTTCCGTCAAAAAACTTCACAAAATCAATTTCTTCTGCATTTATTTTATTCATCAGTTTTCGACGAAATCCATTTTCCATTGAAATATTTCACAAAATCAATTTCTTTTGCATTTATTTTATTCATCAGTTTTCGACGGAATCCAAAAAACTTCACAAAATCAATTTCTTTTGCATTTACTTTATTCATCCATTTTTGACGGAATTCATTTTCCGTCAAAAATCTTCGACGGAATCCATTTCCCGTCGAAAAACTTCACAAAATCAATTTCTTTTGCATTTATTTTATTCATTAATTTTCGACGGAATCCATTTTCCATCAAAAAACTTCACAAAATCAATTTCTTTTGCATTTATTATATTCATCAGTTTTCGACGGAATCCATTTTCCATCGAAAAACTTCACAAAATCAATTTCTTTTGCATTTATTTTATTCATCCATTTTCGACGAAATCCATTTTCTGTCAAAAAACTTCACAATATCAATTTCTTTTGCATTTATTTTATTCATCAATTTTCGACGGAATCCATTTTCCATCAAAAAACTTCACAAAATCAATTTCTTTTGCATTTATTTTATTCATCAGTTTTCGACGGAATCCATTTTCCATCGAAAAACTTCACAAAATGAATTTCTTTTGCAATTTATTTTATTCATCCGTTTTCGACGGAATTCGTTTTCCGCCAATAATCTTCGACGCAATCCATTTTCGTCGAAAAACTTCAGAAAATCAATTTCTTTTGCATTTATTTTATTCATCCATTTTCGACGAAATCCATTTTCTGTCAAAAAACTTCACAATATCAATTTCTTTTGCATTTATTTTATTCATCAATTTTCGATGGAATCCATTTTCCATCAAAAAACTTCACAAAATCAATTTCTTTTGCATTTATCTTTTTCATCCATTTTTTACGGAATCCATTTTTCGTCGAAGGAATCCGTTTTCCGTCGAAAAACTTCACAAAATCAATTTCTTTTGCATTTATTTTATTCATCAGTTGTCGACAGAACTCGTTTTCCGTCGAAAAACTTCTCAAAATCATTTTCTTTTGCATTTATTTTATTCATCCATTTTCGACGTAATTCATTTTCCGTCAAAAATCTTCGACGGAATCCATTTTCCATCGAAAAACTTAACAAAATCAATTTCTTTTGCATTTATTTTATTCATCAGTTTTCGACGGAATCCATTTTCCATTGAAAAACTTCACAAAATCAATTTTTTTGCATTTATTTTATTCATCAGTTTTCGACGAAATTCTTTTTCTGTCGAAAAACTTCACAAACTGGATTTCTTTTGCAATTTATTTTATTCATCCGTTTTCAACGGAATTCGTTTTCCGTCAAAAATCTTCGACGCAATCCATTTTCGTTGAAAAACTTCCCAAAATCAATTTCATTTGCATTTATTTTATTCATCCAATTTCGACGAAATCCATTTTCTGTCAAAAAACTTCACAATATCAATTTCTTTTGCATTTGTTTTATTCATCCATTTTCGACGGAATCCGTTTTCCGTCCAAAAACTTCACAAAATCAATTTCTTTTCATTTATTTTATCCATCCATTTTTGACGGAATTCATTTTCCGTCAAAAATCTTTGACGGAATCCATTTTCCGTCGAAAAACTTCACAAAATTAATTTCTTTTGCATTTATTTTATTCATCAGTTTTCGACGAAATCCATTTTTCATCGAAAAACTTCACAAAATCAATTTCTTTTGCATTTATTTTATTCATCAGTCTTCGACGAAATTCTTTTTCCGTCAAAAAACTTCACAAAATCAATTTCTTTTGCATTTATTTTATTCATCCATTTTCGTCGGAATACATTTTCCGTCAAAAATCTTTGACGGAATCCATTTTCCATCGAAAAACTTTACAAAATCAATTTCTTTTCCACTTTATTTTAGTCATCCGTTTTTGACGGAATTCATTTTCCGTCTAAAATCTTCGACGGATTTCCTTTTTCGTCGAAAAATTTCACAAAGTCAATTTTTTTTGCATTTATTCTATTCATCCGTTTTCAACGGAATCTATTTTCCTTCGAAAAACAACACAAAATCAATTTCTTCAGCATTTATTTTATTCATCTGTTTTCAACGGAATCCATTTTCCTTCTAAAAACAACACAAAATCAATTTTTTCTGCATTTATTTTATTCATCCGTTTTTTATGGAATCCAATTTCCGTCAAAAAACTTCACAAAATGAATTTCTATTCCATTTATTTTAATCATCCGTTTTCAACGGAATTCATTTTCCGTCAAAAATCTTCGACGAAATCCATTTTTTTTCAAAAAAAATTTCAAAATCATTTTTTTTGCATTTATTTTATTCATCCGTTTTCGACGGAATTCATTTTCAGTCAAAAATCTTCGACGCAAATCACTTTCCGTCAAAAATCTTCGACGGAATCCATTTTCCGTCAAAAAACTTCATAAAATCAATTTCTTTTGCATTTACTTTATTCATCAGTTTTCGACGAAATCCATTTTCCATTGAAAAATTTCACAAAATCAATTTCTTTTGCATTTATTTTATTCATCAGTTTTCGACGGAATCCATTTTCCGTCAAAAAACTTCACAAAATCAATTTCTTTTGCATTTACTTTATTCATCCATTTTCGACGGAATTCATTTTCCGTCAAAAATCTTCGACGGAATCCATTTTCCATCGAACAACTTCACAAAATCTATTACTTTTGCATTTATTTTAGTCATGAGTTTTCGACGGAATCCATTTTCCGTCGAAAAACTTCACAAAATCAATTTCTTTTGCATTTATTTTATTCATCAGTTTTCGACGAAATTCTTTTTCCGTCGAAAAACTTCACAAAATCAATTTCTTTTGCATTTATTTTATTCATCAATTTTCTACGGAATCCATTTTCCATCAAAAAACTTCACAAAATCAATTTCTTTTGCATTTATTTTATTCATCAGTTTTCGACGGAATGCATTTTCCATAGAAAAACTTCGCAAAATCAATTTCTTTTGCATTTATTTTATTCATCCATTTTCGACGGAATCCATTTTCCGTCAAAACACTTCACATATTCAATTTCTTTTGCATTTATTTTATTCCTCCATTTTCGACGGAATACATTTTCCGTCAAAAATCTTCGACAGAATCCATTTTCCAGCGAAAAACTTCACAAAATCAATTTCTTTTGCATTTATCTTTTTCATCCATTTTTTACGGAATCCATTTTCCGTCGAAGGAATCCATTTTCAGTCGAAAAACTTCACAAAATCAATTTCTTTTGCATTTATTTTATTCATCAGTTTTCGACAGAATTCGTTTTCCGTCGAAAAACTTCTCAAAATCATTTTCTTTTGCATTTATTTTATTCATCCATTTTCGACGTAATTCATTTTCCGTCAAAAATCTTCGACGGAATCCATTTTCCATCGAAAAACTTAACAAAATCAATTTCTTTTGCATTTATTTTATTCGTCAGTTTTCGACGGAATCCTTTTTCCATCGAAAAACTTCACAAAATCAATTTCTTTTGCATTTATTTTATTCATCGGTTTTCGACGTAATTCTTTTTCCGTCGAAAAACTTCACAAAATGAATTTCTTTTGCAATTTATTTTATTCATCCATTTTCAACGAAATTCGTTTTCCGTCAAAAATCTTCGACGCAATCCATTTTCGTCGAAAAACTTCACAAAATCAATTTCTTTTGCATTTATTTTATTCATCCAATTTCGACGAAATCCATTTTCGACGAAAAACTTCACAATATCAATTTCTTTTGCATTTATTTTATTCATCAGTTTTCGACGAAATTCTTTTTCCGTCAAAAAACTTCACAAAATCAATTTCTTTTGCATTTATTTTATTCATCCATTTTCGTCGGAATACATTTTCCGTCAAAAATCTTTGACGGAATCCATTTTCCGTCGAAAAACTTCACAAAATCAATTTCTTTTGCATATATTTTTTTCATCCGTTTTCGACGGAATCCATTTTCCGTCGAAAAACTTTACAAAATCAATTTCTTTTCCACTTTATTTTAGTCATCCGTCGATCCGTCGAAGGTAGGTGGCTTATGCTTGCGGAAAGAATTCAGCCGGCGATCGATCTCGTCACGATCCTCAGCAAGTACGGGGATAGTCTGCATAGCCCCCGTCAAGTGACTACCCTCACCCATCTGGCTCTGGGTGTCCTCCTGTTGACTAGGCGGAGGTGGAGGCGGTGGCGGCGGTGGAGGTGGTGGAGGACCCTGGCCCGCAGCAGGACCAGCCCTCAACTCCTCCAACATGACCCTCATCATCGTCATGTTGGCCATCCGGTTCTCCTCCAGAACCTCTGCCGTGGTTTGCCGGTTCGCATCTCGTATAGCGTCCAGCATTGCCCGGTTTGCCAGCCTCGTGGCTTCCTGGTCGGCTAGTCGGGCCGCCTGCATCTCAGCTAATGCAGCCAGGACAGGATCCGTCTGATCCTCGCTCGTACTCGTGTTCCTCCTCGGTGGCACCATGACTCTGCACAAGTTACACAAAGAATGAGTTGATCAGGCCCACGCCATGTGGTCACATATGCATTATCATTACACACACTCGTCAGAGAGAACACAAAGTAGACACGCAACGACTCATCCTAAGTTATTGCGTAAGGCTGCATACAAGGATTTACTCCACCCCACACTCGCTAGTAGGGTTTATCGGGGAGTGATTTTTTTTTTTTAAACTAACCACACAGAGAGGGGGAAAAGGGGCATCACTGTTTCCTTCATGTGTTTGAACTAAGGTAATGATCTCAAAAACTTCACTGTTTCATCCTTCAATGTTGACCGCCTGATTTGCATAGTTGCATTGAACGTATTGATTTCATTAATAACTGTAAATTCCATGGGGTTTAGTATTTGATCAAAATCTGTGGTTTAAAAATGTGGCTATTAACTAATTTCATTTTGTTTGTGATAGGGATTTCGATTTTGTTTGTGATGGATATAGGGCTTGTAAGAGTGTTCGTAATAGTGAACCACATAAGGATGGTCCTTTTGAAGGGGCTGCTTAAAAGTATCACATGATTAATTTCAGCTATATTATTAACTTTTCTCAAAGTGCAATTGCTTGAACCGAAGTCTAGGTGCCAAAAATAATAAATAAATAAATAAACAAAAACACTCCCAATGAAATCTCAACTTGTAAGGTTAAGAGTGTGGAAAATCTTTGTAAGCAGCTTTATAATTCAAACAGCTAGATACTAATTCATAAAATTTTCCATTATCTGTTTGTAATGGCTGCTATTGAATGGAAATTAGAGAAGCACAAGTAGAAACTAAGGGAATAGTGCATGGGGTTTTTATTTATTTATAGCATGAACCAAAATCCATAAACTACCTACACTGAGTCAGAGAATAGAAGATACAAGAGTAGGCATAAGCAGAAGAGGATACATCACAGAGGAGAGGAGGAAAGACAGAAAGTGTAGTTAGGAAAAAGAAGAGTAACTTACACTAAAACAACTTCTCTCAACTCAATCCTCACTAAAATATCCATTCCAATTTTGCAGTGCACATTCCTTTACAATTGGTTCACAGTTGTCACTGACATTGGAAACATTAAAAAGTCTTCAGATGCACTAGAATCAACAAAGATGGACAAAGCTTTATTTCAAAAGTAAATGGGGAATAACAAAATCAAAGCTTACAGCTTTTATTTTTGTGATTTATCTTACCTAGAATGGATGAGAAGCGATGGGTATCAAGTGCAGGTCATCTTTTCTTTTAACAGTCACTCCAAATTGCTCAGTCATGTCCAAGTCCTCACTTTTCATTCCATTGGGAAGCTTCCAATCAAAGTGATACAAGAAGAATGCAAGGGTCATATCAACATTTATTAAACCAAATGTGCTGCCTGGGCATATTCTTCTTCCAGCACCAAATGGAATGTATTCAAAATTACTCCCTTTGTAGTCAATAGAGCTATCCATGAATCTCTCTGGATAAAATGTCTCTGGTTCAGTCCAGTAATTTGGATGTCTTCCAATTGCCCAAGCATTGACAATGACCTTACTTTTGACCGGTATATGATACCCATGAATCTCACATGCTTGTCCACATTCTCTTGGAAGTAAAAGGGGAGCTGGAGGGTGTAGCCTCAGGGTCTCTTTGACAACTGATTTCAAATATTTGAGTTCATTGATGCAAATTTCATCAACCATTCCTTTCATATTGAATACCTCTCTCACTTCATGTTGTGCTTTCTTCATTACTCTTGGATCCCTTACCATCTCTGCCATTGCCCAATCTGTAGTAGTTGATGCTGTCTCACCTCCAGCACCAAACATGTCCTGAAAAGTAATTATTGGTGAGGTTAAGCTAATGCAAGGACATCCGAAGAGACAGTTTAAACAGATAAGAAGATCGCATCCAATACTACATGGGAAATACACCACACTGGGGAGTGGGGGGTAAGTAGTAAACGTTCATCTAAGTTCTACAGTATGGTATTATAAAAGGGCCGACCCAATTCAAATACCCACTTCGTGAGTGTCTGGGAAGGGAATACTCTAGGCAGTCTTTCCCCTGCTTTTTGTAGATAGACTGATTCAAACCCACGACTTGACACACCACGGCAAGTAAGCTTACCGCTGAGCCAAGTCGGCCCTTCACATTATGGTATTATCTTTGTAAAAAAAAAAATTTGCGACTCGTTATTATCCTTACCAAGATTATAGCCTTGATATTGTTATTAGTTAAGCAAATATCCTGGTTGTTACCATTACCATCCTGAAATTTTAGGAGAACATCTACCAGATCTTCCACTACTTCACCTTGGCCTTCTTTGGGTTTTGACTTTTCCTCTTTATGTTCAACGATGATCTTTTCCAGTATCTGATCAATTTTTCTATGCAACCTCTCAAGCTTAGGTCTCAAACCAGTAACAAATTGAAGCCATTTAGCAGAAGGAAATAATTCTCCTATGTCAAAACCTCTTGCAACTCCTATTCCTTCTTTTGCCACTATTGCGAATTCTTCTTGGACTTTGGATTTCTTGCCAAAAGCAGCCCTTGAAATGATAGTAAATATTGTTGACGTTACTGCTTGAGTAAGGTTGATGGGAGATCCTTTCTGTGAATCAATATTTTTGATGAGATTGGTGAGCTGTTCTTCTCTTATTGGCTTGAAAGAATTGACACGCTTTTGAGTTAAAAGCTCTATTGTGCATATTTTTCGTAGCTGTCTCCAATAATTTCCATAAGGTGCAAAAGCAATATTTGTTGATTCATAAGACAATATTTCTATAGCTATAAGTTGAGGCCTTGATGCAAAGATGACATCATGGGTTTTCATCACCTCCCTAGCATACTCTGGTGAGGAAACAACGATTGTGAAGATCTCTCCAAGTTGTAGATGCATCAAGGGTCCATATATTATTTGGCCAAGTTTCTTAATTTTCTATGTGGTGTGGGTGTAAGAAGATGGTGTATATTTCCTATAATAGGAAGCTTCCATGGCCCTGGGGGTATATTTGGAGTTGATTCTGTTTTCTTGAGATTCCTCCCCATTTTTAGTGCCACAAAGATGAATAGGATAAAGGGGATAAGGGCTAATAAGTGAAGGATTGGAGAATCCATGGAGATAAAACCGAGCAGTAAGATGGACTAAAGACCTGCTTGTTTGACAGGATAAAGACTATTGATGCTGGACAGGGAGGGAGAATCGAATAAATACAAGAGTAAACATTCTTTTTGGTCCTTGGCAATATCTACGAAATCCTTTTTAGTCCCTAATAATAAAAAAGGACCAAATTGGTCCCCAAAATTATGAAAAAAGGGTCACTTTAGTCCTTCTGTCAATTGTAATAAGTACTCCTTGGTCCTTTTTTCATCATTTTAGGGACCAATTTGGTCCTTTTTTATTGCCAGGGACTAAAAATAATTTCGTAGATATTGTCAGGAACCAAAAAGGGTGTTTACTCTAAATACAATTTCGGTTCACCATAAAGAATCTTTTGGAGTATGCTTTTGTTGTTTTTATGGGTGGAATCTCATGGAGTAGTCTAAGTTTATGCCTTTCTACAGATTTGGCTTTTTGCAGTACTGCTACTATTTTACTCTTCTTTCCCCACCTCAAATGAAGAAAGCAGGCTTGCTTGCTAGTTAGTTTATGCCTAACTATCAAGGAGACTTATTGTTATATTTTATTCTTATATATACACACTGATTTAATATTTCTCATGTTATAAGATATATAATTATCTCTTACAAATAGCACATAAAAGTGTATATGGTTCATGTTTTTTTTTTTCTCTTCTCCTCATATGACTCCACATGAATCCCATACATTTTTATGTGTGTATAAGAGATAAAATTATCACCTATAATATTAAAAACATCAAACTCATACACACTTTAGTCACTTAAGTTGTCATGCTTTCTAAAATAATAAATAGTGTCGACACACTTCTCTCTCCCCGGGAGTCATAATTTGGAAGATTTATCCATTTGTAGTTGTTGCCGCAAGAAGAATCAACACTAGAGAAACACAATTATGCTATAAGAGGAATACTTTTGTCAACTGCTTTTTTGCGAGCATAGGCCGAAATTTTACGGATGGCAAAACCTAGAAATCAAGACACAGGTCAATTTAAGTAATTTGCTAGTAGAAGAAAAAAAAGAGTAGCCATCGTAGCATAAATTAAGGCCACATAACATCATATTAGGAGTGTATTTTCCATACCTCTGTCGTATGTAATATTGTCAATCACAATTAAATAGTGTTTATCACAATATTTTATGTATAAAAAAAATAGGTGGGACGGGAGTATTATAAAAAATTCCCACACTCGGCAGCAAGTTACACAATTTGCGTTGTCAGCTTTGGCCTGGTGTTCATGAAAGTTTCTTTCAGCCAAACACTATCAAACGGAGGTAACGCTCGTCTCGGTTGGTTTATTTTGGTTTGAAAATAATTCACATTATTTTATTTTTATTTATTTCTAGCTTTTACCAACTTTATTTGAGATGTTTTTAGTAGGGGTGTCAAAACGGGTTCATAGGACATGAATTCGACACTGATAGCCATAGGCCCAAGCCCAAAGTCATGCAGGCCCAATCCAAGAAGTTGTTACATAGTGAAACAGAATCAGTTAGAATAGATTAACTAATGATGTATAAATTGATGATGTATGTTACACTAAAGTCATTAAGTAATAATACAAGTATTCTCTTCTTTCTTGATCTTTCTTTTCTCTCTCTTTCGTTTCTCTCACACCATAGCTGTGATATCTCACATGGTATCAGAGCTTAACAGATCCATGGAGACCAACAACAACAATGCTGCACTCAACTCAGTTCACACATTCTCCAATCCTGTATCTTTCAAGCTGAATGAAGAGAATTTCCTGCCATGGAGACAGCAGGCATCAGCAACAATTAATGGTTACAATCTAACAAGGTTCATCACAAAAGAAATACAAGATTCAGCTTCAACTAGTACTGAAAATGAAGCTGCTGCAAACACAGGTATTGCTATAGTTCAGAATTCACACAGATCTGACTTGAGAGATCTTGATATTCAACAAGATCAATTGCTTCTGTCATGGCTTCTATCTTCCATGTCAGAAAGCTTGTACACACGCATGGTAGGTTGTACTACCTCATTCCAAGTTTGGCAAAAACTTGATGAATTTTTTGCTTCTCAAACAAGAGCAAAAATAAAACAGTTAAAGATTCAGTTAAAGAACATAAAAAAAGAAGGAGATGTGTCTAAATACTTACTTCAGATTAAGAAAATAGTGGATTCTCTTGCTGCCACTGGTTCGAAAGTTGACACAGAAGATCATATAGATGCGATTTTAGATGGTCTAAATGAAGACTATGATTCATTTGTAACATCAGTAATTTCCAGATCAGATCCCTATACTGTAGGGGAAATTGAGGCTCTATTGATGGCTCAGGAGCAAAGACTTGAAAAACACAAGAAAAATCTTGCAACATCTATGCAAGTGAACATGACACAACTGCAGAATAGAAGGCAGAACAGTTATCAAGGAAGTTTTAGAGGGAATTTCAATCAGAATAGAGGAAGGTTTTCTGGACAGAGAGGAGTAAACAGGTTTCAAAGAGGAGGAGGAGGCAGATTTTTTACCAACAATAGGCCACAGTGTCAAGTATGTGGTAAGTTTGGTCATCTTGGTTGGGAGTGCCATCACAGGTACAATCAGAATTTTCAATCACCTTACTCTCAGACCAGCAACACTAATTCTGGAGGTGGAAATATTCAAGCAAATGTGGCAGTAACACATGCTGTTAATCCAAGTCCACAAGAAGATACAGCTTCATATGCTGGTTCTAGTCAGTTTAGCACTCATCCTGACTTTTTCACAGCTACAGACTCCAGCTGGTATCCTGACTCAGGAGCCACCAATCATTTCACACCTGATGCAAGCAATATGATAAACAAAACACAGTATAATGGTCAGGAAACTGTTCAAGTAGGTAATGGTTCTAACTTGAAAATCAAAAGCATTGGACACTCAATTTTACATTCTACAATCTGTCCTATATCCTTTCAATTATCCAATTTACTACATGTACCTAGTTTGTCCAAAAACTTACTTAGTGTTTCCCAATTTGCCAAAGAGCACAATGTTTATTTTGAATTCCATGCTAATGTCTGCTATGTTAAATCTCAGGCTACCAAGGAGATCCTTCTCCAAGGCAAGCTTAAGAATGGACTCTATGCTTTTGACACTAGCTCAAAGTCTCAACACATCAAAAGACCTACAGCTGCTTCAAATCCTGTCTCTACTGCTATGACTTTTAATACTTGTTCAACCATTTCATGTAATAATACATCTAGAAATACTATTCTAGATATATGGCATTCGAGATTAGCTCATGCCTCTCTCCAAACTGTAAAGTTGGTTCTTAGGCACTGTAAAATACCATTTACAAATAAAATAGATACAAAACTATGTAGTGCTTGTTGCATGGCAAAAATGCATCAATTACATCTACCTACAACAACTACTGTTTACAAATATCCACTTGAACTTATCCTGTCTGACATTTGGGGTCCAGCACCTATCACAAGTACCTCTGGTTCAAAATATTATATCATATTTGTTGATGCGTATTCTAACTATACTTGGATATATCCCATGCAAAATAGATCCCAAACATATGAAATTTTCTCACAATTTAAAACAATGGCAGAACTACAACTCAACACAAAACTCAAAGCAATTCAAACAGATAATGGCAAAGAATACTTAAAACTGTCATCCTTTTTAAAACAGCAAGGGATCCAACATAGGTTAACATGTCCTTATACACATCAACAAAATGGCAAACCCGAAAGAAAACATAGACATATAGTTGAAACAGGCTTGGCCTTGTTAGCAGCCTCACACTTACCTACAAAATTTTGGACAGATGCCTTTCTTACAGCTACCTATGTAATAAATCAATTACCTACACCTACTCTAAATAACAAGTCTCCCTTTGAAACTCTGTTTGCCAAAACTCCAGATTACACATACCTAAAGACATTTGGTTGTGCCTGCTACCCTTATCTTAGACCCTATAACAAACATAAAATTGATTTCAGATCATCTCAATGTATCTTCATAGGATATAGCTCTACACATAAAGGATACAAGTGCCTAAGTCCAACTGGTCAAATTATTCTAGCTAGACATGTGCTATTTGATGAGTCAACTTTTCCATATAAAGAGTCACTCACTCACTCAAACTCCACATCAACATCACCACCCTCCCCACCTCCTATAATTCCTACTGTTTCTGTTATTCCTAGTTCCCTCCAGTTCTTCCCTACTTCTCCTCCATTGAGTGAACCCTCTGCTGATTTTTCTGTTAGTGCCACTAATTCTACTTGCAGGTCCTCCATTCCTATGACTAACACTTGCAGGAACTCCTCTCCTGTAGCTACCAGTCCTCAGGTTCCAGTTGCTGCAGCTCCATTGGTTAACAGTCACCAAATGACTACAAGAGCAAAGGCTGGTGTGTTCAAGCCCAAAGTCTTTACAGCCTCCTTGGAACCTAGTTCTGCATCTCAAGCTCTAGCACAGCCTGACTGGGCTACAGCTATGAAAGAAGAATATGATGCTCTTCTAAGAAATAATACTTGGCAACTGGTGCCCCTTCCTCCTAACAGATTACCCATTGGGTGCAAATGGGTCTTTCGAACCAATTTTAATCCTGATGGTTCAATTCTAAAATACAAGGCTAGGCTTGTAGCTAAGGGTTTTCATCAACAGGAGGGTTTTGACTATCAAGAGACTTTTAGCCCTGTTGTTAAGCCAACAACTATTCGAGTTGTGCTTACTATAGCTCTATCTAGAGGTTGGCCTGTTCACCAGCTAGATGTGAACAATGCCTTCCTGAATGGGGATCTTCAGGAAGAAGTTTTTATGCAGCAGCCACCTGGCTTCATTCATCAAGACAAGTCTCTTGTCTGTAAACTCACTAAAGCCCTCTATGGTCTCAAACAGGCACCACGTGCCTGGTTTGAGAAACTCAGCACTACTCTTCACACTCTTGGATTCACTACAGCTAAATGTGATTCTTCTCTATTCATATCCATCAATCAGAACACTACCCTATTTGTTCTGGTTTATGTGGATGACATACTAATCACTGGTTCCTCCTTACCAGCTATTAAAACCATTATTCACTCCCTAAACCGTGCCTTTGCCCTTAAAGACCTTGGCCATCTTCACTACTTCCTTGGTATTGAAGCCCATAAAACCAGATCTGGTGGTTTTCTTCTCAATCAATCCAAATATATCTCAGATCTTCTAAAAAAAGCCAACATGGCCGATTGTAAACCTATGCCCTCACCTATGACAACTAGTCCCAAACTCTCAGCCCATGATGGCTCTCCACACCCAGATCCAGCTCAATACCGCTCTATTGTTGGAGCTCTCCAGTATGCTACCATCACACGACCAGATATTGCCTACTGTGTCAACCGAGTATGTCAATTTATGCACAATCCCTTAGACTCCCACTGGAAAGCAGTAAAACGAATTTTACGTTACCTTAGTGGTACGGTATCTCATGGTTTGACGGTGGAACCCTCTCCCAACTTTCATCTCACCGCATATTGTGACTCCGACTGGGGTTCCGACCCTGATGATCGTCGGTCAACCAGTGGTCTGTGCGTTTTCTTCGGATCGAACCTCGTTACCTGGTCTTCGAAGAAACAGCACGTCGTCAGCCGTTCAAGCACGGAGGCTGAATATCGGAGTCTTGCTGCTACCGTTGCTGAGCTCACCTGGATCCAGTCTCTCCTCTCCGAGCTCGCCATCACAGTACCAACTTCACCCACCATCTACTGTGACAACATGTCTGCAGTTCTTCTCTCAGCAAATCCTCTCTTCCACTCACGCACCAAACATTTTGACCTAGATCTGCATTTTGTGAGGGAGAGAGTGATGTCCAAACGCGTTGTGGTACACCATGTGCCAGCAATAGATCAAGTGGCGGATGGGCTTACCAAAGCCATTTCGACGGCCCAGTTCACCTCATTTCGGTCCAAGTTGCGGATCTTGCAACTCAAGGCTCCTCCACTTGTGGGGGGATGATAGCCATAGGCCCAAGCCCAAAGTCATGCAGGCCCAATCCAAGAAGTTGTTACATAGTGAAACAGAATCAGTTAGAATAGATTAACTAATGATGTATAAATTGATGATGTATGTTACACTAAAGTCATTAAGTAATAATACAAGTATTCTCTTCTTTCTTGATCTTTCTTTTCTCTCTCTTTCGTTTCTCTCACACCATAGCTGTGATATCTCACAGACACGACACAAATTTTTATCATGTCAAAATCTTCAACATTGACACGACACAAATTTTTTTGGGGTTCACACGACACGACACGAATAACACGCAAAATAGGGATCAAAACGGTAATTGACAAAAAAATAAAATAAAAAATCGATCGAAATTAAAAATATAATAATAAAAAATTAAAAAATTAAAAATTAAAAAAAATATGGGTCAACACGAACACGAATACATCAACACGAACACGACACGAATTTTTTACGTGTCATTTTTCCCAACACGAACTCGACACAAATTTTTTCGCGGATCAACCTAAACACGAATTTTCGTGTCGTGTCGCGGATCGACCCGCGTGTCAAAACCTATATTGACACTCCTAGTTTTTAGTCATTGATTTTTGTCACTTTTGCATTCTTTATTGAAGAAAACTATAATATTTTTCGATTGTCATTTATGTGTAGTATTGAAGCAATCATGTCTAAAATGTAACAGTTTTTTTTTTTTTTGAAATGTGTAATTTTTTTTAAATAAACAACTTTTAAGTTAAATATTTTATATAACCATCAAACAACTTGTAATTTTATTTGTAAAGATCCTTTTTTAATTTTAGGTTAAAAATAGTTTTTACCTAAAAAAAAAGAATTTTTAATCCAAATTTAATTTACCATTTTTTTAACAGCAATTTGAATGTGACTGGACTTGCAACATGTTAGCGAATGAGCTAAATGGGCTTGAATTGATGCTTTACAACCGAACTGAAAAGAGTGAGTGCTCATGTCCGAAAGAGCGATGAAAGTGAAAACTTGGGTTGAAAGAGACGTAGTAGTGGTGGGGCTCATCGCGGTTTCTCGTTCTCCACAAACACATTTGATATACAGAGGATGAGTAACAAAAGTTATTATTTAGCTCCATCCACAATCTGAAACGAATTATAGAACGGGATAGAAAGCATGATAGTAGTTCGTTCAGTTGGTGTCAGGGAATTAAATAGATGTGAGTAAGAGTATGTATTTGATTCTCTCTATTACCGCCTTTGTGAGGGATTTAAAGCATTAATTCCGACATTCGCCTCCACATTAATTTAGAAACGATAAACCGATTGAAATATCTTAAAAAAATAAAAAAAGCAAAATACACAAATTCTACATATCCGTAGTTTTTATGGATTAGGCCTAAGAAATAATACCATTGTTCTACAAATGTTTCTTTTCAAATATTTTAGTCTACATGCAAAAGTTAAGAGTATGTTTAGGAAAAATAAAAGAAAAAAACATACTCTTATCTTAATTACCAAGAGAAGATATATTATGAAAGAAAATGGTAAATATTGAATTATAAGTGTTTTACTAAAATGAATACTTATAGGATCATCTATGTTCTAAACTAATTACACGGTTTAGAAGGTCCGCCCAATAAATTGCCTTATAACCATACTCAATAGGGTGACATATTAGTTACAGAGAAGCAGGAAAACTAAATATCCATATTTTCATTCATTGAGAAGAAGATACAAAAAAAATCTGATTATATCAGCAAAAAGGAAGCTAACAGAAAATACTAAAAGTGACACCACTAACAGAATACATATTTGTGCTAACAGAATGCACACTTGTGTTGACAGAATAACAAATACAATCAGAACATATAAAATGAAAAATATTCATATACTAATAGCCCCCCTCTTGGACAATAAAACTGAGAATTTAGAAGGCAGAAGGGGCATGGTGAAAAGATCAGCAAGTTGCTTGGAAGAAGGGACTGGAAATGTCTTCAAGTGGCCTTTAAGGATGTGCTCATGGACAAGATGACAGTCGATCCCAATGTGCTTTATACGTTTGTGGAAAAGCGGGTTAGCAGCAAGATAAAGAGCAGATTGATTATCACAAAAAAGATGTGTTGGACCTGGGTGCAAAACATGAAGATCCCGAAATAGAGAAAACGGCCACAATAATTCACAAGTAACATTTGCCATTGAACGATACTCTGCCTCTACCTCTGTGGATGATTGTGACTCAGTGGTTTGTTTCTTAGACTTCCAAGAAATGAGAGAATCACCAATAAAACTACAAAAACTTGAAATTGAACGACAGCTATCGAGACAAGAAACCCAATGAGAGTCACAAAAGCAATAAATTGAATAAGTGATGATGAAGAAAAAAAGAGGACCTTGTCCAATAGTATGCTTCACATAGCCAAGCAGCCTATGGGTAGCCTAAAGATGGGGAACACGAGGAGAAGCCATAAACTGACTGAGATGATTGACAGCATAGGAGTGGTCAGGCCTTGTGATGGTTAGATAAAACAAACGACCAATAAGCCTTCGATATAGAGAAGGATCAGAAAGAAGGTCATCAGTCGTGGAGGAAAGTTTAAGACCAACATCAGCCTAAGTTATCGGAGTCTTTGAGAACTTGCAAGGCATATTGGCGCTGACAAACAAAAAATCCTCTGACATTGCGAGTAACTTGAAAACCAAGAAAATATTTTAAACATCCAAGATTTTTTAACCGGAATTTACTGTTTAATATTGTAGTAAGCAGCTGCATCTTGGTGGAATTGTTAGAAGCAACAATTATGTCATCCACGTAGACTAAAACAACAGTGAAAGAAGTATTTGTAGAACGAACAAACAGAGAATGATTAGATTATGATTAAAGAGATCCAAGTTGTAACAAGGTAGAAGACAATTTAGCAAACCACTGTTGCGAAGCCTGACAAAGACCATACAAGGATTTGTGATGGCGGCGGACAACATTGGAAGGGAGAGAAGAAAGCTGAGAAGAGTACCCAGGAGGAATCTGTATGTAAACTCCTTCGAGCAATTCCTCATGAAGGAATGCATTATTTACATCGAGTTGGATAAGAGTCCAATTGTAAATGGCTACAAGAGCAAAGATGACTCTGATAGTGGTTAATTTTACAACAGGAAAAAAGGTGTCCATTTCATGAAATCAACTCCTTCCTACTAAGTAAAATCCTTAGCCACCAAAGGAGTTTTATATCTTTCAACAGAAAGATTGATAAATTTTGTCGTTGATTATTGTAATGTTGTGTTATTGTCTTATCACTTATTGGGAGAGTCAATCATAATGCTTGTTATAATAAATTGCAACTATCGTTTGATTATGTAGGGAATGTCCATACCCTTCAATGTGATTATGTATGATAGATAAAAAAAGTTTGAATATTTACGTAAAAAATTTGGAATATCTTATTATATAATCTTTGTATTATTGATTTAACTATTTTTCTCTATCAAATAAGAGAAACTAGCATATTATGATCCAGGACTATTCAGCAGAATTACAATGATACACATGCGTTGTAAGATAATACGATACTTTAAACCATCAGGCATCATACTACCAAAACAGATGAAGAAAACAATATATTCCCCAATAGTAAAGACGATCAAGACCACTTATTCTTTTCTGAATTTCACTACTTTTTATAAAAACTCCAAGCTATCGTTTGTAAGAATTTGAGAGTAAAAGGACAGGAAAATAAAGTTTGATTTCATCTAGGTGCTTTATTTCCCGACCTCTCTCAAATTGTCTCGGCAACAAAATAATTCATGGATTCCGATTCCAAACCCTTGAAACATTTTATTATATCATAAAAATCAATAATAAACTCAGTTTGATAAATCTGGACAACTGGACCAAATATTACATTCTATACAGTTCTTTTAGACTTCAAAGAACCACTCTAGTAAGATTCAAAATTCTACTAATCAATGTCCCCACTACAGAACTTAATCAACTGTAGTTCGTTTTGTTGGATAATCATCTGTTGTAGGGATTAGATACTAAGTACGGTCAATGAAACCAAAAACATAAAACAATTATGGTAAGACAAGAAATTTCAGCTGTTACCGGAGGTAGCCTAACAAAAACTGGGGACATAGTACTGCTTTGTACACCTTTACCGGCATTACCTTGGGTTTTCAGGTACCTAAACTGTTGCCCCATATATATATATTATAAGATGATGATCATACTTGTTCCTTCCTAAGTAATGAGCGAAGAGCAACTGCATTTTCTTAAAATGATGACTTTCGTGGGAAATGCCCATAAAAAACCTGGGTGCCCCATTGCCTACCTAAATTACCTAAAGCAATTGGAGTAGCATAAATTGATAGCAAGGACTAAGCCATAATATCGGCCTAAGAATCTGCAGAGTTCAAATACCACTACTGCCTAAGTAGCAGAATTTCCAAGATGATAACAAACCAGAAGTTGCCCATCTTAGTTGTCTCATATTTGTACAGTATTTAGGCACTTGGATTCATCAAAAACATTTCTCTGAAACATGCTTTTATATACCTAAAGTGCTGAAAAGACAACAAAGAAAGCATGTTATGAAATTTACAGGTGAACCTGCCAGAATTGGCATGCGAAGAAAAGGATTCCAATCTCACATGTAAATATTAAATGTTTAAATAATAATAATAATAACTAAAAACAGAAACATGCAGTCTTACAAGAGGCAATTCAAACCCCAACCTCGTCAATCTTTGGATTGCAATTCCTACATCCCAAGAATACCAGCTGCACAACCAATCCCCCTAGCACCTAGCCTACACGGGGAAAAACATGCATGTGAACTTCTTGATATCATTCTGAACATAAGGGAATGAAAAAAGATAATAAGAAAGGACAACGCAAGCGAGAAGAAGGAACCAGTAAAGATAGGGTATCGTAATGAGTGTAATAAGGACACTTGTTAAGGAATCAAAAATGAAATTTTTTAATGAAGGGTACAGATTTTAAATATCCGATCACATCAAATGCTTTACATTTCATTTAATATTTTTCATTTTTGATTTCTTAACAAGCGTTCTTAGGGCATTAGTTAGCAAAACCCATAAAGATATAGCTGCCACCACCCAATAGTTTAAAAATAAAAAAAAGGCATTTCATATAAAAATAGCCACCTGCAAGTAGCATAACAGCAAACACCGCACTTTTAATATACGTGGCTAACAGGGCTATGGCAAATGGCACATAGCAAAGTGCAGTGTGTTTAGAAATATGGCGTATATTATATAAAATGATATATTTAATACTATTCAAAATCAAAAAGAATTGAAAGTATTATTAGAGAATGAATGGAATAAAAACAACCAGGAAGAAGAGAGGTAGTGAGAAAGGAAGAACAGAACATCATAGATCACAGCATTAAAGGAAAATGAAAAGGGGGAGAAAAATAAATCTACAAACAACCAGGAAGAATATCCAACCTAGTGGAGATGGCACATTAACAGAGAAGCAGAAAATCACACATTATCACTTATTTACTTATCGACACAGGCAGCAAAAAATTGGGATATGGCAGAAAAATCAACATGCGCTATTACTCATCAGGAAGAGCAAACAAACAACAGTACAGCCCAGAGTCATAGCTTCGCTCCCAATGGCCAACTGTTCTAACTGCATAACTACAAACCAAAACCAAAACCAAATGCAAGCTGAAACTCAGGTTTATAGAGGATGTCCTGATTTACTATTATCCCAAAAGTGGGAAAGTAGTATACTAATGAAAATAGCCCCAAAGCTTACCCAAATTTGCCATAAAAACATATGGCCACCTTCCATCTTACTTAGCTTTATATTTCTCATAAAATGGGCAACAACAAATCAAAATAAGAGAATATAGGCGGGGCTGCAACTCAGTACTCAAAATCCATCAATAGGGCTGGTATAAACTAATTTTCTGAAAAACAGAAAATTTCATAAAATGAAACTTTTCCATTGATCTTTAACCCCAAACCCAGAAACAGACCAAACTAGTAAAACTAATTCATAGAAGCCTCTGACAAAAGCTCAATTCGGTAAGAATTTATCAAAACCACTTATCCCATTAACAGAATCGACTTCACCAGCCGAACTTCGATTACGCACACAAATACACAAAATCATATCTACGATCACAACAAGCTGCAAAAAAAATTGTCCCTCACAACATCAATATGAGATCATCACCACACCAGAAAAGAACTAATTAACTCCCATCCATGACTAAAAGCTTGTAACAAATGAACTATTAAGGTTCCTACTCTGCAATTGTTTTCTTTATATAACAACCTATTATACATAATTACATACCAACCAGTACATAAAGCAGAAAATTCCTACAAAGCTAGCATACTCAAAGGTTAGTACCCAATTTTAATATATATTCAAAATTACAAAAACTTTACCATAGACAGATAGATAGCTGCAATCTCCGTAAACATACACAGACCACGAACAACTAAAAGCTCTAAAAGGTTCCATTCCATTCTCTGTTGATAAAAACACCACAAGAGAGAGAGAGAAAGAGAGATTATCAGATAAATAATTACCGTTAAGAAGAACCAAGTAAAAAACAAAACAATCACAGCCTCTCCTCTCTTTCTCGATTCCATTGTTCAATCCTAGCTCGTCGTTCCTCACTCCCTTCCCTCACCGGATTTCCATGTCTCCGCCTACCACCACCACCACCACCGTCCCTGTCTCTATCCCTATCCCTGTCCCTGCTACTCCTTCCTCCAATTCCCCTTTCGCGCCTCTCGTAATCTCTCTTCTATCCCTATCAATGACGACAAAATCATTACCTGCAACTCGCCACAAATCTAATACAAATAAACCACAAATGTTAGGTTCCATGAATTTATCTCCATCATATTCCTCAAACAAAAAAAATGTTATATATTTCTTTTATACTTTTCTATTTTAGAAAGGAAAGTTAAATTAAGAAAGTGTTCTGATATGCTTTATTTTATTTTATCATCTAACATGAAATTTTATCTATCCTTTATTTGGTTTCTATTTGAACGAGATTTCCTTGTCACCTAAGTTAAACTCAATTATTTGGATGTCAAACTAAGATTGAGTTGATTACACAATATTAAATCTTTGAAATTGTTAATTCAAAATTAATTTATATAGAGAGGAAAATCCTACACGAAATAAAGACAAGTATTGTTGAGATATATAATCCCATATTGGTTGGATGAACAACTAATGTGGAGTTTATAAGACCTTGGGCACTCCCACCCTTTGAGCTAGCTTTTGGGGTGGTGTATCCTAAAGTTCTTTACATGGTACCAGAGCCTCGCCGTCCCCCACTTTCTCTTGTGGACTCTCTTAGCACAGGTAGGATGGGCCTGTTGTATTATCCATTCTTTAAGCCCAATGTGTTCTCGTGTGAGGGGGCGTGTTGAGATATATAGTCCCACATTGGTTGGATGAACAACTAATGTGGAGTTTATAAAACCTTGGGCACTCCCACTCTTTGAACTAGCTTTTCGGGTGGTGTATCCCAAGATTATTTACAAGTATAATAATTTAAAAAAATGAAAGTGAATAAATCATATAATTTTTTTAATTAGGAGTGTGAAATAGCCATATTGACAAGTGTAGTTGAATGGTGTGTAAACATAAAAAAATTAAATTATTAAACATTGTTCAACGTAAAAAATATTAAATTCTTTATGATAATGAAGGTGAAAACAATTATACGAGTCCTTATATAATTATATAATTTTTTTTGGTAAGCTATAATTATATAATTTTAAATATATTATACGAAAATCATATTTTTAAAATAAAATCAAAGATAAAATATAACATGAATATGCAGATGATAAAAAAAATAAAATATAGGATGATTTGATAAGTTAAATCTCCCCGTATAATATATATATATATATATATATATATATATATATATATATATATATAAAAAAATATATAAAATATATCAGTTACCAATTTGTCTTCTTAAGTAACAATAGAAAAATATTTACTTTTTCTATGATATCATTGAAAGAAATTAATTAAATAAATTAAAATATATTTAATGTACATTAAATATGTATCATCAAAATAAGATTTTCCAATTTTTTTAATAATTTTGTAACAATATCTCGAGTAAAAAAATAGATAAAATCAAATATTTCATTTGAATTTTTGTCAAAGTATCTAAGTGATAAATCATATAAACCACACTGAGGTGAAAGGGAATTTTTCCCTAAAATAATATGAATGTGTACCATGTTATTATTTTTCCAAGTAATCTTAAAATGTAATTAGTTTTTAGAACAAACTACTTTAATATAGACATACTCTAGGGGCAATGAGGTCGGCTTTTTCACCCTTTTGCCCCTCATTAATTATTTAGTAACAATTTTGCCCCTTACTCAGAACAATATACCAATCTGCCCCTCTTTAATCGATTAAGCCAAAAATTTAATCGATTAAATGGTCAAAATAGGCAAAAATCGTTGACTTGAAAATTAGTCGATTAAATATCTCTATTTAATCGATTAAATCTCTCATACATAAGGTTGTTCTTCTGATAAAGAGGAAAATTTAATCGATTAAGTTGAAGATATAATCGATTAAATCTTCATTTGACCATTTAATCGGTTAAAGAGGAGTAGATTGGTAGATAGTTTGCAATAAGGGGCAAAATGGTTATTAAATAATTAATGAGTGGCAAAAGGGTGAAAAAGCCCAATGAGGTCACTTTCCATTTACATATTTTCTAACATATTTTCTCTAATACCTCCATCATTCTCATCCCTATTCACCCTCAATCTAATATAGATTGATATACATTGTGTGTTCAGCGAAATATAACATTTTTATGAATAATTAACGTGTAATTATTCGTAAATATATATATGTCATAATATAATGATTTATATAAATATATATTATTATTATTATTATTATTATTATATATATATATATATATATATATATATATATATATATATAATGCTTGTCATTTCTCAAATTATTTGAGATAACTTTATCTCTGCCTACTAAATTATAACCACATAAAGATGGATCAATGATAATAAAGGAAGATAGATAAAAAGGGAATCATAATCATTCAAAGGTGAATCAATTAATACAAGGAATTAAATAAATAAAATGATGTTGTTTTTGGATGGACGGAGATAAATATATCTAGTACTACTTGAGAAATATTTTTCACGCACACACAAATATATATATATATATATATATATATATATATATATATATATATATATATATATATATATACATATATAAGAAAAATGTAATCGTAATCATTCAAAGGTGAATCAATTAATACAAGGTGAAATATTTTTCACACACACATATATACATATAAATCACTATCATGTTACATTTTATTCTCTATCATCTTTCTTTCTTATCTAAATTCTTTTAATTTCAACAAAAAATATGAAAATTATATCTATAAGTTATTTTTTTTTGGTAATCATAAGTTATTATTTTTAATTGAAAGTCACAAAAATTAATTTTATAAGCGATTCAAGTTACAAGAAGGTGTGACTTGTGAATTAAAAAAGTGATAAAAATATTACTTAAATTCTTATATTATAAATAATATCTTATAATAAAAATTGTTTTACATTATTTTAATTATTTTATATTTTTATATTTTACTAATGTTAATTTCGTATTAAATGCAAAGATATGTAAAAAGTGTTAATTACTTTTAAAATTCCTGTTTAGTTGTTCGCATTTCAAATAATTGGGTAAATTTTTATTGGGAAAAAATTTAAAATATTATTATTTTAATAGAAAAATTAAAAAACTATTATTGTTTTGAACCATTTTTCGAATCTATTGCATTGGGTCTCACTTAATAAATTAGGCTGGAGTGGATAAGGCGAGTTTGCCCTCTGGAACTTGTCCAAAAAGGCAAAACTTGACTGGCTAAGCTGCTTTTTTGGGGTGAGACCAAGTCTCCTAAAGTGTCTAATTAGGGCGATATTGATCCAGTTGTCCACTATTTAAACCTCTTCATTTTCGTAATTTTTTATTAAAATAATAATATTTTAAACTTTTTTCCTTTTTATTGCTTTCGTTATCATAATGATTAATTACCAAGAGATATATGATTTTTGTAACCGCTTATCAGATAATAATGATAAAAATTAAAAATCAGGAAATATTATCATATCATAATCTTCCCAATTTATAAAACACAATCATAAATCAAATTAGAGATTTGGTTTTAATTTATTAAGATTTCCTTCCATAAACACAATCGTATCATTAAAATTTCAAAAGAGGCAAAACGGAAAGACATTTATTGCCCTTTTATTATTCTTGTGGATTATTAAGTTTTAAGTGCAGAGGTTATGTCCATGCCCTAATTATTTTATATTTTTATATTTTACTAATGTTAATTTCGTATTAAATGCAAAGATACGTAAAAAGTGTTAATTACTTTTAAAATTCCTGTTTGGTTGTTCGCATTTCAAATAATTGGGTAAATTTTTATTGGAAAAAAAATTAAAAAATTATTATTTTAATAGCAAAATTAAAAAAATATTATTGTTTTGAACCATTTTTCGAATCTATTGCAGTGGGTCTCGCCTAAATTAGGCTGGAGTGAATAAGGCGAGTTTGCCCCTTGGGAATTGTCCAAATAAGGCGAAACTTGACTGGCTAAGCTGCTTTTCTGGGGTGAGACCAAGCCCCATAAAGTGTCTAATTAGGGCGATATTGATCCATTTGTCCACTATTTAAACCTCTAATGTTTTATTTTTTTTCTTCTTTTTATTGATTTCGTTATCATAATGATTAATTACCAAGAGATATATGATTTTTGTAACCGTTTATCAGATAATAATGACAAAAATTACAAATCAAAAAATATTATCATATCATAATCTTCCCAATTTGTAAAACACAATCATAAATTAAATTAGAGATTTGATTTTAATTTAATAAGATTACCTTCCATAAACATAATCGTATCATTAAAATTTCAAAAGAGAAAAAACGGAAAGACATTCATTGCTCATTGCACTAAACCCTTCAAATCTCTATTAACGTAACGCTGTGTTTATTGCTGATTAGATGACTCACCTGATTTATTTTTTTGATTTAATTTAATAAGATTACTTTTAAGTCTTACTTCTCATCTTAGCCGTTGATGGACGGAAATCAACGATTGTCATTTATAGTGTAATTAATAATTAATTAATTAATATAATTTCCTAAACTATAATCGCTGATATATATATATATATATAATAATAATAATAATCATTTTATATTTATATAAATCATTATATTATGCATTAACACACAGTGTATATCAATTTATATTAGATTGAGGGTGACCGAATTGAGGGTGAATAGGGATGAGAATGATGGAGGTATTAGAGAAAGTATGTTAGAAAATATGTAAGAGGAAAGTGACCTCATTGCCCCTCGAGGATGTTTATATTAAAGTAGTTTGTTCTAAAAACTAATTACATTTTAAGATTACTTGGAAAAATAATAACATGGTACACATTCATATTATTTTAGGGAAAACCTTACTTTCACCTCACTGTGGTTTATATGATTTATCACTTAGACACTTTGTCAAAAATTCAAATGAAATATTATTTTATCTTATCTGTTTTTTTACTCGAGATACCATTTCAAAATTATTAAAAAATTGGAATATCTTATTATGATGATACATATTTAATGTACATTAAATATATTTTAATTTATTTAATTAATTTCAGTCGGTGATATCATAGAAAAAGTAAATATTTTTCTATTGTTACTTAAGAAGACAAATTGGTAACTGATATATTTTATAACCACAAGGTGACTAAGACCTACCTAGCACGGACACGGCTTTTTTTTTTTTTCAAAATTTACGTGTCGGACACGTGTTTGACACGGACACGCTCGGACACGCGTCCGAAACGTGGTCAACATTTGGGGACACGCGGTCAACTCTCCGACACGTTTCGACACGTTTTTCGGACACGCAGTCAACCTTTTCTGACACACAGTCAACGTTCGGACACGCTGGGACACGTTTCGGACACGCTGGGACACGTTTTTTTTTTTTAAACCTTAATTTTATTTTATTAACTAAATAAAAAAATAATTTATAAATTAATATTTTTCTATTATGAAATATGATATGAAAAATTAACAAAGTACAAAAAATTATTTTTATTTTTATTTATGTTATGAAATTTAAATATTTGATTAGTTATATTACTTATCATGGACTCTTATATGTATTAAATATAAATTATGTTATATATATTAAAAAATTTATTTAATATCAAAACGTGTCCCAACGTGTCCAAATATGATATTTTTTAAAATTAACGTGTCGGCGTGTCGTGTCGTGTCCCGTATCCCGTGTCCGTGTCCGTGCATCATAGACTAAGATCACAGGGGTTAAATGGTAGCTTTTTTAACTTATATATATATATATATATATATATATATATATATATATGGTTTAATCTCATTTTATGTCTGTTTATGGTGGTTTATTTTTTATGAAACAGATAAAGAAGATGATCGTGTATGCTCTTGATCAAACAGTCAAGGAATTAGAAGCATTGATGGAGTGTTCTTGAGACTGGCCTATATTCTGCTTCCATAGCTGCAATGGTTTTTTTAACCTCATAGTTTAGATTTTTATTCAGATAGAAATTTTTTTGTGTTTTGGTAAGGGATTAATATCACTGGTCATAGATGTCCTACATAATTCCATCATTAAGGGATTAATATCACCTCGCTTGCTATTTACTTTCGTGGATCAAGGAAGCACTTGTTGGCTGGGGGACAAACCCTGCCATTATCTCTTGTGGCTTGATTTTGATACGGGATAATTTTTAAAATTTCTAGGCAATTATTTTTTGACTTACACAAAAATACTGAGAAATATGTACATTGAAAGCATAAGAATTTCACAGCTAAAGTCCTTTCGTATCCTCCTTTAAAAAATGAGAAAATGAGGTGGAAGCAGGGTTGTCATTGGGGATAAAATAAAACAAAAACCTTATACAATTTTTCTTTTCCTCCAAAGTTTATTACACTCAGGTATTTATAAATTCAAGTTTATGTACCTAAAACAAGAAATAAAGTTTGGAAGATATTAATTGAATCAATTCAATTTTATAAAGTCGTAAAAAATCATATGCATAACACACTTCCCTTCACATATTATATATATATATATATATATATATATATATATATTTATTTATATTTTTTCATACTGCTTTTTAGCATAAATTATGGGAAATAGAAGTATAATGTTGTAGGAAAGTTGTTAGGTCATGTTATAGAGATAGAGATTGTGGGACCCACACTTATTTTATTTTTTTATTTTTTGAAAACACATGTGGGTCCCACAATCCATGTCTCTATAACATAAACTAACCACCTTCCTACAACATTATTCTACTTTTTCCCATAAATTATTAACATCATATCGGGCAGCAAGTTATGCAATGTGCCACGTAAACTTTGTGTTGGTGTTTACGAAAGTTCCAACAATGGTAGTCCACGTTTTGGTTGATCTATTTTCGGTTGAAAACAATCTATATTACTTTATGGGTTTTATAAGAGTTATATGGTAGGAAAAATGATTGTGTAATATTATAGAGATTCATTTTGCGTGCCTTAATTTTTATTTTTATTTTTTGTTTTGAAAAGTGTGAGCCCCACAAAATGTTGTGTGTGTAGGAAACTTTATTGTGTCATGTTAAAGGACAAAACGAAAACCCTTATTATGTTGCAGGAGAATTCTTTTTTTTTTTTTGGAAACCGTGTAGGAGAATTTAATTCTCATGTTATAGATACATCAAGTATGAGACCCATCTATTTAAAAAAGTAAAAACAAAAAAATGAGTGGCACACTTTTTTATGGTGTGTGTAGGAAGTGTTTGTTTTCTCATGTAACATAGAGAAATTTCTTGCTTTTACCAACTTCTTTTGAGATTTTTTTAGTCCTTGATTGCTCTCGGCTTTTGCATTCTTTTTTGAAGAAAAATACGCAAGATATTTGCCGATGGCCATTGTTTGTGTGTAAAGTGCACTATTGAAGCAAGGCAATTATTGTTGAATTTATAGAAAGACTTGTTGGTACGGAATCCCTCAAATATAGTGGAAGCAAGAAACTTAAATCGGAATGTCAAGTTTGGAGCTCGGTACTTCGAGGTCGGCATGAAGTCACCGAATCGACTAACATGCAGTGAAATGAAAAATGCAAAAGTGAAAGAGGAAGAGAGACAGTCAAATTTTTAATGTGGAAAACCTTCTCTAATACAGAGGAGTAAAAACTACAGGTCACTAGTCTAGAAAATCTTTCACTATGAAAAAGAAAGATTACAAAAATTCAAGTTTTCCTAATTACACTAGAGGTACACTCATACTTCACCAATGATGGTGGTATTCTCAAACTTCTCTTTAGAAGTACTCTCAAAATGTTCTCAAGCAAAAAAAAAAAGGTCATCCAATTACAAATAGTTTCATGTATATATAGAGGTGAGCGGAACCACCACCATCTTCCAAAATCTTCTTCAATGATTAGTGGACAACATTTATTGGAGGTGGTTGGGAAGTCATTGAACCCCGAACCCATTAATGAGGTGCATGCCAGCATTAAGGGAAGGAACCACCTCAACAAATCTTCCCCTTCCGACTTTAATGCTTCGGATTCAGCAGCAACCTGACACCTTCTCAACAATCTTCAAATTTTCTTACTAGTACCGACTTGGTCATCATGTCAGACCGATTCAGGTCGATGTGCACTTTGACGAGTTTGAGTTGTCCATCCTCCACCACATCCCGGATCTAGTGATACCTCACATCAATGTTCTTAGTGAGGGAGTGATACATCGAGTTCTTTCAATGGTCACACATCATCTAGAATTTGTCTTGATCATGGCCAAGTTCCGTGAGAAATTTCTTCTTCCACAACATTTATTTGCAAGCCTCAGTAGCTCCTATGTACTCTACCTCGGTCGTCGAAAGTGCCACACATTTCTGCAATTTTGATTGCAAGGAGACGACTCCTCCTGTAAAAGTCATCAAGTATCATGTGGTCGACTTCCTAGAGTCGGTATCTCCCCTCAAATAAGCATCCATATAGCCTTGTAGCTCATCCTTACCTTCTCTAAAACGAAGGCATAAACTTGTCTTTCCTTTGAGATATTTGAAGATCTACTTGACAACTTGCCAATCCTCCTTGCCAGGGTTAGACAGATATCGGCTTACCATTCCAACAACATACGCCAAGTCGGGTCTCGTACGTACCATTGCATACATCAAACTTCCGACGACGGATTGGTACACGATCTTCAACATCTCATCCTTTTCTTCATTAGACCTCGGACATTGCTTTTGGCTCGGCTTTATGTGTTTGGCTAAGAGGGTGGTCACTATCCTGGCTTTGTCTATGCTAAATCTCTTTAGAATTTTCTCAATGTATTTTTCTTGACTTAACCACAGTAGACAAATCAATGACGACAAAATCATTACCTGCAACTCGGCACAAATTTAATACAAATAAACCACAAATATTAGGTTCCATGAATTTGTCTCCATCATATTCCTCAAACAAAAAAAGTTTTATATATTTCTTTTATACTTTTCTATTTTAGAAAGGAAAGTTAAATTAAAAAAGTGTTATGATATGCTTTTATTTTATTTTATCATCTAACATGAAATTTTATAACTCATTATTTGGTTTCTATTTGAACGAGATTTCCTTGTCACATACGTTAAACTCAATTATTTGGATGTCAAACTAAGATTGAGTTGATTACACAATATTAAATCTTTGAAATTGTTAATTCAAAATTAATTTATTTAGAGAGGAAATTCCTACACGAAATGAAGACAAGTAAGATAATTTTAAAAAATGAAAGTGAATAAATTACATAAATTTTTTAATTAGGAGTGTGAAATAGCCATATTGGCAAGTGTCGTTGAATGGTGTGTAAACATAAGAAACTTAAATTATTAAACATTGTTCAATGTAAAAAATATTAAATTTTTTAAGATAATGAAAGCGAAAACAATTATATGAGTCCTTGTATAATTATATAATTTTTGTGCGTAAGCTATAATTATATAATTTTAAATATGTTATAAGAATATCATATTTTTAAAATAAAATCAAAGATAAAATATACCATGAATATGCAGATGATAAAAATAAAATAAAATATAGGATGATTTGATAAGTTAATTCTCCCCGTATAATATATATATATATATATATATATATATATATATATATATATATATATATATATATATATATATATATCAGTTAAAAATGCTATCATTTAACCCCTGTGGTCTTAGTCACCTTGTGGTTATAAAATATATCAGTTACCAATTTGTCTTCTTAAGTAACAATAGAAAAATATTTACTTTTTCTACGATATCACCGACTGAAATTAATTAAATCAATTAAAATATATTTAATGTACATTAAATATGTATCATCATAATAAGATATTCCAATTTTTTAATAATTTTGAAATGGTATCTCGAGTAAAAAAACAGATAAAATAAAATAATATTTCATTTGAATTTTTGACAAAGTGTCTAAGTGATAAATCATATAAACCACAGAGAGGTGAAAGTGAAGTTTTCCCTAAAATAATATGAATGTGTACCATGTTACTATTTTTCCAAGTAATCTTAAAATGTAATTAGTTTTTAGAACAAACTATATTAATATAAACATCCTCCAGGGGCAATGAGGTCACTTTCCTCTTACATATTTTCTAACATACTTTCTCTAATACCTCCATCATTCTCATCCTTATTCACCCTCAATTCGATCACCCTCAATCTAATATAAATTGATATACATTGTGTGTTAATGCATAATATAATGATTTATATAAATATAAATTATTATTATTATTATTATATATATATATATATATATATATATATATATATATATATATCAGCGATTATAGTTTAGGAAGTTATATTAATTAATTAATTAATTATTAATTACACTATAAATGACAATCGTTGATTTCCGTCCATCAACGGCTAAGATGGGGAGTAAGACTTAAAAGTCTTATGATTGTGTTTTACAAATTGGGAAGATTATGATATGATAATATTTTTTGATTTGTAATTTTTGTCATTATTATCCGATAAGCGGTTATAAAAATCATATATCTCTTGGTAATTAATCATTATGATAACGAAAGCAATAAAAAGGAAAAAAAAATTAAAACATTATTATTTTAATAAAAATTTACGAAAATGTAGAGGTTTAAATAATGGACAACTGGATCAATGTCACCTTAATTAGACACTTTAGGGGGCTTGGTCTCACACAAAAAATCAGCTTAGCCAGTTAAGTTTCACCTTATTTGGGCAAGTTCCAGGGGGCAAACTCGCCTTATCCACTCCAGCCTAATTTAGGCGAGACCCACTATAATAGATTCGAAAAATGGTTCAAAATAATAATATTTTTTTAATTTTTCTATTCAAATAATAATATTTTAATTTTTTTCCCAATAAAAATTTACCCAATTATTTGAAATGCGAACAACTAAACACGAATCTTAAAAGTAATTAACATTTTTTACATATCTTTGCATTTAATACGAAATTAACATTAGTAAAATATAAAAATATAAAATAATTAAAATAATGTAAAACAATTTTTATTATAAGATTATTTAATATAAGAATTTAAGTAATATTTTTATCACTTTTTTAATTCACAAGTCACACCTTCTTGTAACTTGAATCGCTTATAAAATTAATTTTTGTGACTTTAAATTAAAAATAATAACTTATAATTACCAAAAAAAAAATAACTTATACATATAATTTTCATATTATTTGTTGAAATTAAAAGAAATTAGATAAGAAAGAAAAACGATAGAGAATAAAATGTAACATGATAGTGATTTATATGTATATATGTGTGTGAAAAATATTTCACCTTGTATTAATTGATTTATGTTGACTTATTACTTCTTTGTATTAATTGATTCACCTTTGAATGATTACGATTCCATTTTTCTTATTTATGTATATATATATATATATATATATGTGTGTGTGAAAAATATTTCTCAAGTAGTACTAGATATATTTATCTTCGTCCATCCAAAAATTACATCATTTTATTTATTTAATTCCTTGTATTAATTGATTCACATTTGAATGATTATGACTCCCTTTTTATCTATCTTCCTTTATTATCATTGATCCATCTTTATATTGATATAATTTAGTAGGTAGAGATAAAGTTATCTCAAACAATTTGAGAAATGACAAGCATTATATATATATATATATATATATATATATATATATATATATATATATATATATATATATATATATATATGGGGAGGGTTCTTTTGACTCCAGAGTAAGACTTTTAAGTCTTACTCCCCATCTTAGCCGTTGATGGACGGAAATCAACGATTGTCATTTATAGTGTAATTAATAATTAATTAATTAATATAACTTCCTAAACTATAATCGCTGATATATATATATATATATATATATATATATATATAATAATATATATTTATATAATGAGATATTATGCATTAACACACAATGTATATCAATTTATATTAGATTGAGGGTGACCGAATTGAGGGTGAATAGGGATGAGAATGATGGAGGTATTAGAGAAAGTATGTTAGAAAACATGTAAGAGGAAAGTGACCTCATTGTCCCTAGAGGATGTTTATATTAAAGTAGTTTGTTCTAAAAACTAATTACATTTTAAGATTATTTGGAAAAATAATAACATGGTACACATTCATATTATTTTAGGGAAAACTTCACTTTCACCTCACTGTGGTTTATATGATTTATCACTTAGACACTTTGTCAAAAATTCAAATGAAATATTATTTTATTTTATCTATTTTTTTACTCGAGATACCATTTCAAAATTATTAAAAATTTGGAATATCTTATTATGATGATACATATTTAATGTACATTAAATAGATTTTAATTTATTTAATTAATTTCAGTCGGTGATATCATAGAAAAAGTAATTATTTTTCTATTGTTACTTAACTGATATATTTTATAACCACAAGGTGACTAAGACCTACCTAGCGGACACGGCTTTTTTTTCTTCAAAATTTACGTGTCGGATACGTGTCCGACACGCTCGGACACGTGTCCGACACGTGGTCAACATTTGGGGACACGCAGTCAACTCTCCGATACGTTCCGACACGTTTTTCGGACACACAGTCAACCTTTTCTGACACGCAGTCAACGTTCGGACACGCTGGGACACGTTTCGGACACGCTGGGACACGTTTTTTTTTAAACCTTAATTTTATTTTATTAACTAAATAAAAAATAATTTATAAATTAATTTTTTTCTATTATGAAATATAATATGAAAAATTAACAAAGTACAAAAAATTATTTTTATTTTTATTTATGTTATGAAATTTAAATATTTAATTAGTTATATTACTTATCATGGACTCTTATATGTATTAAATATAAATTATGTTATATATATTAAAAATTTTATTTAATATCAAAACGTGTCCCAACGTGTTCAAATATGATATTTTTTAAAATTAACGTGTCGGCGTCCCGTATCCCGTGTCCGTGTCCGGGCATCATAGACTAAGACCACAAGGGTTAAATGGTAGTTTTTTTAACTGATATATATATATATATATATATATATATATATATATATATATATATTCCTTAATTTTTTGTGATATCCAATTTTTTTTTTACAACCTATTTTTGTTTACAACTTCTTATAATATATCTTAACCGTTGATTTCCGTCAATCAACGGTTAAGATTTTCCCACAATTAAATTTATTAATTAATTATTAATTCACGATAAATAATATTCGTTGATTGGCGGAAATCAACGGTATTTACGGTTTAAGAGTTTGTAAACTATTTGGGTTGTATATATATATATATATATATATATATATATATATATATATATATATATATATATATATAATAATAAGATTACCTTCCATAAACACAATCGTATCATTAAAATTTCAAAAGAGAAAAAACGGAAAGGCATTCATTGCTGATTGCATTAAACCCTTCAAATCTCTATTAACGTAATGTTGTGTTTATTGTTGATTAGATGACTCACCTGATTTATTTTTATATATATATATATTATATATATATATATATATGTACCTTAAAATCTCTCTCTCACCCATTATATATAGTAGCTTCGTAAACTCTCATATCATTCCGATTCTACATTGCTATTTGAAATCTTAGTAGCTGTGCCATTCATTCTTTACTTGCAAGTTGAAGACCGATCCGATCACCGAATCCTTAACGTAACGCTTCAGGTTGGCTCCAATTTATTTTCATATGTTCTCACTCCTTTTCTTTGAAAAAAAAAATCTTCATTTTTCGTTCTTACGCTCACAAATTCTTTCTGCCTCATTATTGTGTTGTGATTAGGTATTGCTACTTCCTTTTAGATTTCGATTTTCGATCAAGTCTTTTGGTACCTTTAACAATTATTGTTCAGTTCTCACGCCACTCAAACATGGCTATTTTTATGTATCTTTTTCTTTTTCAATATATGGATCCTCAAACAGCGTTTGTGGGTGTCATTATCTCTTTTTTTTTATAAAAGATGGTAAAACATCGACTTAAAATTTCGTTAATAACAAATCCCAGTTATTTTTGTGGATTATCAATTTGTTGTTGTTATATTTTTATAACTTAACAATTATTGTTCTTCTCACGTCAAGCTATATGCCCTTTATTATTCTTGTGGATTATCAAGTTATTGTTGTTTTTTTTTTAATTTTTACTATCTTGGTATCTGAAAATTTGAAGCTAGAATAAACAAATTCTATCTTTGTTGATACTGTCAAGTAATTCGTTTGATATTATTTTTCTTGTGTATATTTATCTGAACCAACTTTCCATGCTAGATCTGATCCTTAACAGTGCAAGCACTTCATCGTTAGTCCATGATATTAACTCTGGTAATTAATTGTCTTTGATCTCTTTCAATCTCCGTGTTGATTGAAGAGACAGTGCAGTTTGGTTCATTCTCTTTGTGTTTGTCGGTAGGAGAATGGGGTTGCAATGGGTGCAAGAGATTGGGTTGGAGTGGCAATTGATGAAAAGGGTTATAAGGATCAAAGGGTAGGAAGTTATTTGGGGTTGGAGAGGCATGGAGTTGGGTGGATAAGTGAAGAGGAAGAGTGGTCCTTTCCTTGGTAACATGAATTGGTGGAACTGCTCTCTGGTGTTTCATCGAACATGTTGCTTAGCCGATTAAATGAGGCAGGGGAGAGATTAATCATATTGGGAATGTTTGTTTCTTATCCCTGCATTTATCCTTATAAGTTCACAAGATTGTATCATATTCATATATATGCTATGGTGTCTGTGATCTCTCACAAATAGATAATATATATCTTCATACTCTTGTCTTTTGCTGGGATGCGTTCAATTTTTAAATTAATATTATCAAACCATATTCTTTACTTTAAAATCAAAATTCAATTTCTCTTCTGATGTCAACTCTGCTATATGCTTCCAATGAGTACAAAACCACAAGCATTTAATCACAATAACAATTAAAGTATATAGTATTACCTAGTCTGCTATTATTTCACATGCTACGCTTGGTTGGTGTAAAACTTTTAATTCCAATGGTTATGTTATGGTTCAAAACAGGCATAAGGTTAATTTGGGTGAAGTTGATTGAGTACTATTCAAGGTACAAAATGTTTTCATCACCAAACTAAATTTGCTTGGGAGTTCTGGACAAAAGCCATAATTGTAGTAAGGGAGACCCATGTGAAAAGAAAACTCTTGACAAAAGCTTTTGGATTTCATAATTGTAGTAAGGTAGGACCAAGTTAAATCATAGTGGGTAGTAATTTAGTCTCATTACAGAGTCATTTCCTTGGTATAGTTTGTTGCTTGAGATTGTTACAAAACAGTTTAATAAAAATCAAGTATGGATTTTTTTGTTTAAGACACATTAATTTTTTTAAGGCATGTGAACTCTTGCATTGGTCCAGTTGGTTGATTATCACTAAGTAGTGCTTTTGGATTTCCATATACTGTATTTAAAGTACCAATATTTGCAGTTAACATGCTGGTAACTGATTTTATAACCACAAGGTGACTAAGACCTACCTAGCACGGACACGGCTTTTTTTTTGTTTTTCAAAATTTACGTTTCGGAGTGTCGACACAATGGTGCAGTTAACATGCTTAAACCAGTCAACCTTTTCTGGAGAACGTTCAGGTGGGACACGTTTCGGACACGCTGGGACACGTTTTTTTTTTTAAACCAATTTTATTCTATTAACTAAATAAAAAAATAATTTATAAATTAATTTTTTTCTATTATGAAATATGACCAAGTTAAATCAAATATTTGATTGGCATTATATTTAGTAATTTAGTCTCATTATGTAAAAATATAAATTATGTTATATATATTAAAAATTTTATTTAATATCAAAACGTGTCCCAGTCGATATTTTTTAAAATTAACGTGTCCTTGGTTTAGTTTTTTGCTTCACAGGGGTTAAATGATTGGAAAATTACAAACACAATCGTTTAAAATAAAAATTCATTGCTGATTGCATATGTGATTTTTTTGTTTGAACAAAAAAAAATATATATAGTAGCACATTAAATTTTTTAAAGTTGGCCCGATCCGATCACCAATCCTTAACGTAACGCTTCAGGTTGGCTCCAATTTGAATTCTTAGTAGTTGTGCCATTCGTTCTTCATTTTTCGGCCCAAATTCTTTCTTCCTCACTGTTGTGTTGTGATTAGGTATTGCTACTTCCTTTTAGATTTCGATTTTTTATTGGCCCAAGTTATATGCCCTTTTATTATTCTTGTGGATTATCATGGGCTATTTTTGGGTTAAATGGGCCAGGCTGGCCCATTTTGTGCAAGCACTTCATCGTTAGTCCATGATATTATCACTAAGTAGTGCTTTTGGATATCCAACTACTGTATTTAGCAAGTCGACCAATAGGTGCAGTTAACATGCTTAAACCAGTAGGAGAATGGTTTGGGGTCACTGAGGATAAGTTAAATCAGGTTTTTGGCATAGTGGTTAGTAATTTAGTCTCTGAGTTGGTTTAGTTTTGAGTATAACATTTTAAATCACGGTTGCTGTTGTGTTTTGATTAACATTTTAAACCATTGTTGTTGTTGTGTTTCAATAGTTTCTTTACTTCTCTCGTTTAGTACGATGATTTTTTTATAAGTATGTTGTTTGTCAAAAAAATTAATATTAACTCCTTAATATTAATATTATATTATAACAATTTTTTAAAAGTTAATAATGTTTTCAATTTATCGCATTCATACATGCTGTTTGACGTTTGAATTATGACTTTTTTGTTTGTTATCATAAAAAAAATCTAAAAAAAGACACACTGTATCATTAAATTTTCAAAAGAGGCAAAACAGAAAGGCATTTATTGCTGATTCGACTGAACCCCTTCCGAGGTAAATTTAGATGACTCACCTGTTTTTTTTTTTATATCTCTATTTTGTACCTTAAAATCTCTCTCTCACCCATTATATAGTAGCTTCAGAAACTCATATCATTAGATTCCACATTGCTATTTGCAATCTCAGTCCTTGTGCCATTCATTCTTTTCTTGAAAGTTGAAATTGATCACCGAATCCTTAACGTAACACTGTTTAATAATCAGGTTGGCTCCAATTTGTTTTCATCTGTTCGCACTCCTTTTATTTTATTTTTGTATACAATGTTCTAAAATCCTCATTTTGGTTATTATATTATGTTTTGTTCTCTACCATTCAAGAATGAAGAAATATTAAAAAGTTTCAATTACTAGAAAAATTTTCATGCCTACACATGAATACAACAATTGAAATTTCATTCATTTAGTAATACATTATATCAACACTGAATTATATATTGTTTTTCAGAATTTGGGTTATTTGCTTTATGTATGGCTAGATTACTTTGATGCTCAGTTTCCTATGTCATGCTTATGAATGTCGTAGTGAACTTATGCTGGTAGTATGTATGCATGGTTAATGAATTCATATTCTATACACACAAACAGAGTACATATTGTTTGGATTTAATTTACAGTGTAAGATTGTCATGTTGGTGTTTGAATCATTGAATGACTGATAAATAGATAACCTATATTATAATATTCGGATGTTAATCCATTGTCTCAGACTAATTCCCTGTTTTTTCTGCAGTAGGAATGGACCCTGTATTTCCACCACAAGGAAAGTCAAATCCTCAGACTGAGGATAAGTTGTTCTTAGGGGGCTCAGATTCCTCCGAAATTCCAACGAGAGGAAAACGCAGATATGGTTCAAAGAAGAGAAAGGTTCAAGAAGGCATTTTGGAAAGTTCAAAGAAGAGAAAGGTTCAACAAGGCAGAGAAGACATTTTGGAAAGTTCAAAGAATACTAAAATTCCTTCCAAGAAAGTTAATGAGCCAAAGAAGAGTCTTGCTGGCTTGAACAAGAAAAGAAAATTGGAAGACAATATCCGGATTAACAATTTGGAAGGAGATGAGGAAGTTGTTTTTCTTTCAAGGACAAAGTCAAGAAGGAAAACTACAAATATGGACAATATGAAGGTGACTGCGTTTCTGAATGCTTATTTCTTACATTTATGAAAAGTGTCTTAGTTTATGACATTTTTTTTGGTATTTAAGCCTTATAACACAGTTTAATAAGTGCTTTACTATTTGTGTTAACAGGATATTGAACAAAATTCCAAAACATGTCATCAATGCATGAAAAAGGAAAGAACGGCATTTGTACCATGTACTAAATGTCAGAAAATGTACTGTCTGAGGTGCATCAACCACTGGTATGGTTTTTTACATCTAAGCAATCATTCGAAAGGTTTATTTATTTGTTCATGTATTTTATTAGATACCTTTACAAAATATAACTATTTTCTTATTTTTGAACATAGGTATCCCGATATGAAAATAGAAGATATTGCAGCGAGTTGCCCCTTTTGCAGGAAAAATTGCAACTGCAATGTCTGCTTACGTTCAAAGGAAATGATTAAGGTTTAGTTTACTAGTGTCCAATAGGCACCCTTAATTTTTCTCTTGTTCAAAAGTATATTTTTTATTTCTTTGTCTTTGGCCTTGTCCTCTAATTTGTTATCTCCATTCAGACATCTATCGGGATGTTCACAGATTGTGAAAAGGTTATGTATCTGCAATACATGACTAATTCACTTCTTCCGTTTGTGGAACAAATTCGTGAAGAACAAAGTCATGAGCATGAGATTGAAGCTAAGATACAAGGTTTTAAGCTTCAGCTCTGTTTTTTTTTTTTTTTTTACTTAACTTTTGAGACATTACTAACTAATCTCTTATGTCAGGAAAATCATGCTCTGAGATTAAGATACCTCAAAGCACTTGTAGTGACGATGAACGTATCTATTGGTATTGTATCTGTCCCTTTGCCTAATATATACTATATCACGATTCCTTCTATATTTTACAAGATCTTTTATTTTAATTTATTTGTTCTTGGAGCAGTGATCACTGTGGCACGTCTATTGTTGATCTTTATAGAAGCTGCCCCAAGTGTTCATTTGAAATCTGTCTTTCTTGCTGTCAAGAAATACGAAATGGCAGTATTTCACCCCGGCCTGAACAGAAGTTTGAATATGTTAATAAGGGCATTGAGTACATGCATGGTGGCCATCCTCAACCAGTATATTGTGATTTAGGGACTCCAGAGGGTACCATTGAGACATATACTGATTGGAATGCTAACAGTGATGGAAGTATTAGATGTGCTCCAAAAGAAATGGGGGGTTGTGGTCACTGTGTATTGGAGCTGAAGTGCATACTTCCAAATGGACGGATTTCGAATTTGGAAGCCAAAACTCGTAACATGCTGAAGGATTTTTGCAAAATTGATCACAAAACTCTTCAGAAAGAAGAAGTATTATGCAACAATTCTATGATAAGAGCTGCTTCTAGAGATGGCACGGATGATAATAACATATACTGTCCAGTGTCAAGTGACTTGTCAGAAGAAGGACTATTTCTCTTCCAACAACATTGGATTAAAGGTGAACCAATCATAGTCCGGGATGTTCTTAAACAAGGGACAGGTCTGAGTTGGGATCCAAATGTCACTTGGCGAGCATTATGTGAAAATTTGGTTTCAGGGAAGAGCTCAAATGCCTCAAAAGTGAAGGCCATTGATTGCCTGTCTTGTTGCGAGGTTTGCTTCTATCATCCTTTTTGTGCTTTTATATTAACATTTCCCCACAAAATCATTGTAATAAAATAACTATCTTTGGATTGGGTAGGTGTAAAAGCATATGAGATTATATTTCTTTTATATTGTAATGGACAATATATAGTTTATTCATTTCCAGTAATCGTATCTTTTTTCTTATTCATTTCCTTCTTAATGTAAGAATAACAATTTCACTCTGTATTTCCTGCATATAATATTAGAACTCTGATTAACACCCTTCTAAACCTTTGCAGGTAGAGATTCTCATTCGTGACTTCTTTAAAGGTTATACGAAAGGAAGAACATATATGAATCTCTGGCCAGAGATGCTCAAGCTAAAAGACTGGCCCCCCTCTGACAAGTTTGAAGATCTTTTGCCCCGGCATTGTGATGAATTTATCCGTTGTTTACCATTTCAAGAGTACAGTGATCCTCGAGCTGGAATCCTCAACCTTGCTGCAAAGTTACCAGCTCATGTCCTAAAGCCTGACATGGGTCCTAAAACCTATATTGCATATGGGACCAAAGAAGAACTTGGCAGAGGGGACTCTGTAACAAAGCTTCACTGTGATATGTCTGATGCGGTATGATACCTTGTAACATATAATTTCTATTATTTAAAGCCTTGTTAGAAACTACATTATATTTGTGCATTGAATCCAAAATCCTAGTTTTCTTCATGTTATGCTGATTATATTCTGCTCTTAGAGAATGGATGAAACTTCTAATTAATCAAAGGAATCTTTTGTTTTGCAAAATGCAAATATTATGCTCTTCTAGTAACAGATAATATATTTCCATCTTTAGAAATTTCCTCTATATCTTGTGTCAGGTATCAAACACTAGCACATTTACTTCAAGTTTTATTTCTAATTTCTTGTTCAATAATTTCCACAGGTGAATATTTTGACTCATACAGCTGATGTTACATTAACTGATGAACAACGCCCTGTTATTTCGAAATTAAAGAAAGCACACAAGGCCCAAGATGAGAAAGAGTGTCATGCTCAGGTTGCTGAATGCCTGAAGAAGTGCCATGAAATCAATGGAAAGATCTTTCCAAATGATGTGCCTGCTATCTTTAAAGAAACAACAGAAACAGGTGGTGCTCTTTGGGACATCTTTCGAAGGGAGGATACTGAAAAGTTAGAAGCATATCTAAGAAAACATTCTAAAGAATTTAGACATACTTATTGTTGTCCAGTTCAAAAGGTATTGTTATATTTGTCTCATATTTGTGCTTCTCCTTATTTCTTATGCTTTGGTGTTCATTAATTTCTATGCTGGTTAGGTTGTCCATCCAATTCATGATCAATGTTTTTATTTGACTTTGGAGCACAAGAAGAAGCTGAAGGAAGAATTTGGTTAGTAGTTAGTTCGTTGAATTGCAACAACTTGGGCAATGCCTACAATTAGTTGTTTACACAAATCTTAACTTTCAGGCGTAGAACCTTGGACGTTTGAGCAGAAACTTGGAGAGGCGGTATTTATTCCTGCTGGATGTCCACACCAAGTTAGGAATCTCAAGGTAAAATATCTCTTTGACACATATTGGATTGCCTCACTATCACATTTTTATTTATTGTACCCCTTTGACTCTAATTACAATAATGGAAATCTTGCAGTCATGCACTAAAGTTGCTTTAGATTTTGTGTCTCCTGAGAATATTCATACGTGCTTGCGATTAAAGGATGAGTTTCGTCGTCTTCCAAGGAATCACAAGGCGAGGGAAGATAAGCTTGAGGTGATTTGTTTCTAACATCTTTTCTTATCTACTTTTATCCTGCTCTCTTCCTTAGCTTCAACCTAATTAAGTTGTAAAAGAAAATGTGATGTTAGCCAACATTTTCTCATTTTATGTCTATTTATGGTGGTTGATTTTTTATGAAACAGATAAAGAAGATGATCGTGTATGCTCTTGATCAAACAGTCAAGGAATTAGAAGCATTGATGGAGTGTTCTTGAGACTGGCCTATATTCTGCTTCCATAGCTGCAATGGTTTTTTTAACCTCATAGTTTAGATTTTTATTCAGATAGAAATTTTTTTGTGTTTTGGTAAGGGATTAATATCACTGGTCATAGATGTCCTACATAATTCCATCATTAAGGGATTAATATCACCTCGCTTGCTATTTACTTTCGTGGATCAAGGAAGCACTTGTTGGTTGGGGGACAAACCCTGCCACTATCTCTTGTGGCTTGATTGTGATACGGGAAAATTTTTAAAATTTCTAGGCAATTATTTTTTGACTTACACAAAAATACTGAGAAATATGTACATTGAAAGCATAAGAATTTCACAGCTAAAGTCCTTTCGTATCCTCCTTTAAAAAATGAGAAAATGAGGTGGAAGCAGGGTTGTCATTGGGGATAAAATAAAACAAAAACCTTATACAATTTTTCTTTTCCTCCAAAGTTTATTACACTCAGGTATTTATAAATTCAAGTTTATGTACCTAAAACAAGAAATAAAGCTTGGAAGATATTAATTGAATCAATTCAATTTTATAAAGTCGTAAAAAATCATATGCATAACACACTTCCCTTCACATATTATATATATAACTCATGGTTGTCATGGTTTATGCCTTAAACTGAGTCGTTCGCTGCTTTTGTCGTTTACTAGTGTAGAATCTCTTGCAGAATCATCAAATTATGCTTTTATGCAAAAACAATTCATCTCAAAACAAAGTGAGACATTTTGGTAATGATAAGATTAAAAAACAAGAATGAAAGTCAGTTGGCCAATTATAATAACTCACAGTTTACACAAAACTTATATTTTTAATGCAATTTGAATGTGGCCCCGTCTTGCAACGTGTTAGCGAATGATATTTTTATATTCTGATGATAAGATTAAAATATAAAATTGCAATATATTTATATTCTGATGACGAGACTAAAATATAAAATGCAAGTTTCTAATACCTCATAGTTACGTTAGGGAGGTTTTTTTTTTTTAGATTCCCAAGTATCCTCCGGTGGAAGATTAATCGTTTTGAAATAGAAGATCATATTAAATGGGTAAATCTTTTTCAATAAAGTCTTTTCCATACATTCGGCCAGAGGGAAATTTTTACAATACTACAGATGTACCCACTTTTCAATACATCCCTCTGATCAAAATCAAATACCAAACACTAATGCTGACATGTAATAGAAAAAAGTGGGATCTTAAATACATATGTTAGATTTTGAATGAAAGTAGTATGTACTACTGATGTACCAAAGATGAGCTCCGGCCAGAGATCAAATCTCTATCAGTATGCTTAAGAACCCAGTTATCTACCAACTTGAACTCTCTTTTTTAGCTTCTCTTCTCCTTATGAATATAAGCAAGGCCAAACAGGTTTTTACAAAAATTCTTTTAATAAAATGAGATTTTTTTATAATGAAAAAAAAAGGTCTAAAACCAAAAATTCTTAGGAAGAGCTTTTTTTTAAATGTAACAGTTTTTTTTTTTTTTGAAATGTGTAATTTTTTTTAAATAAACAACTTTTAAGTTAAAAAATTTATATAACCATCAAACAACTTGTAATTTTATTTGTAAAGCTCCTTTTTTTATTTTAGGTTAAAAATAGTTTTTACCTAAAAAAAACAGTTTTTAATCCAAATTTAATTTACCCCTTTTTTAACAGCAATTTGAATTTGACTGGACTTGCAACATGTTAGCAAATGAGCTAAACTGGCTTGAATTGACGCTTTACAACCGAACTGAAAAGAGTGAGTGCTCATGTCCGAAAGAGCGATGAAGGTGGAAACTTGGGTTGAAAGAGACGAAGTAGTGGTCGGCCTCATCGCGGTTTCTCGTTCTCCACAAACACATTTGATATACAGAGGATGAGTAACAAAAGTTATTATTTAGCTCCATCCACAATCTGAAACGAATTATAGAACGGGATAGAAAGCATGATAGTAGTTCAGTTGGTGTCAGGGAATTAAGTAGATGTGAGTAAGAGTACGTATTCGATCCTTTCTATTACCGTCTTTGTGAGGGATTTAAAGCATTAATTCCGACATTCGCCTCCACATTAATTTGGAAACAATAAACCGATTGAAATATCTTAAAAAACATAAAATAAAGCAAAATACACAAGTTCTACATATCCGTAGTTTTTATGGATTAGGCCTAAGAAATAATACCATTGTTCTACAAATGTTTCTTTTCAAATATTTTAGTCTACATGCAAAAGTTAAGAGTATGTTTAGGAAAAATAAAAGAAAAAAACATACTCTTATCTTAATTACCAAGAGAGGATATATTATGAAAGAAAATGGTAAATATTGAATTATAAGTGTTTTACTAAAATGAATACTTATAGTATCATCTATGTTCTAAACTAATTACACGGTTTAGAAGGTCCGCCCAATAAATTGCCTTATAACCATACTCAATAGGGTGACATATTAGTTACAGAGAAGCAGGAAAACTAAATAGCCATATTTTCATTCATTGAGAAGAAGATACAAAAAAAATCTGATTATATCAGCAAAAAGGAAGCTAACAGAAAATACTAAAAGTGACACCACTAACAGAATACATATTTGTGCTAACAGAATGCACACTTGTGTTGACAGAATAACAAATACAATCAGAACATATAAAATGAAAAATATTCATATACTAATAACCCCCCCTCTTGGACAATAAAACTGAGAATTTAGAAGGCAGAAGGGGCATGGTGAAAAGATCAGCAAGTTGCTTGGAAGAAGGGACTGGAAATGTCTTCAAGTGGCCTTTAAGGATGTGCTCATGGACAAGATGACAGTCGATCTCAATGTGCTTTATACGTTCGTGGAAAACCGGGTTAGCAGCAAGATAAAGAGCAGATTGATTATCACAAAAATGATGTGTTGGACCTGGGTGCAAAACATGAAGATCCCGAAATAGAGAAAACAACCACAATAATTCACAAGTAACATTTGCCATTGAACGATACACTGCCTCTACCTCTGTGGATGATTGGGACTCAGTGGTTTGTTTCTTAGACTTCCAAGAAATGAGAGAATCGCCAATAAAACTACAAAAACTTGAAATTGAACGAAAGCTACCGAGACAAGCAACCCAATGAGAGTCACAAAAGCAATAAATTGAATAAGTGATGTTGAAGAAAAAGAGACCCTGTCCAATAGTATGCTTCACATGGCCAAGCAGCCTATGGGTAGCCTAAAGATGGGGAACACAAGGAGAAGCCATAAATTGACTGAGATGATTGACAGCATAGTAGTGGTCAGGCCTTGTGATGGTTAGATAAAACAGACGACCAATAAGCCTTCGATATAGAGAAGGATCAGAAAGCAGGTCATCAGCCGTGGAGGAAAGTTTACGACCAAGATCCATGGGAGTTCTTCGAGGTTTGCAGCATAAGTTATCGGAGTCTTTGAGAACTTGCAAGGCATATTGGCGCTGACAAACAAAAAATCCTTTGACACTGCCAGTAACTTGAAAACCAAGAAAATATTTTAAACATCCAAGATTTTTTAACCGGAATTTACTATTTAATATTGTAGTAAGTAGCTGCATCTTGATGGAATTGTTAGAAGCAACAATTATGTCATCCACGTAGACTAAAACAACAGTGAAAGAAGTATTTGTAGAACGAACAAACAAAGAATGATCAGATTATGATTAAAGAGATCCAAGTTGTAACAAGGTAGAAGAGAATTTAGCAAACCACTGTTGCGAAGCCTGACAAAGACCATACAAGGATTTGTGATGGCGGCGGACAACATTGGAAGGGAGAGAAGAAAGCTGAGAAGAGTACCCAGGAGGAATCTGTATGTGATGGAACCTATTTTTATAAATCTGAAATTGCAGAAAATTAAATGGAGCCAAGCTCCTTACAAGATGAAATGCAGAAAATTAACACTAAAAGACCTCACTCACTCTCAAGCCAAATACCTAGGCCAAAGAGATCCCAAGAGATCTTTTCCCCAAAACCCCACTCCAATATTCTCTATACATGAATATCTCACTACACATCCTCACTCACATTTTATCCTACTTACTAGAATATTCTAGAATAGTTTCCCTAACAAATTAGCTAATTCATTAACTAACTATGGCCTCCTTTGCATTGCTGAATTTGGGCCCACTAGTCATAGCCCATCAATACTCCCCCTTCAAAATTCACCTTGTCCTCAAGGTGAAAGAAGGATGGGTAGCGTGAAAGAAGCTTCCACCCGGATCCCATATTTTGAAGCCTCTCATCCCCAGTGTCTTTGTCTTGTGGAAAAGAAATTCAACGAAGATGTCATCGATTGGGCAGATTTTTTATCACAACATCAAGTATCAACAGTTTGTCAGCCCATAACTCAAACTCAGCATAGTGATGCAATACCCAGCTCATCACTCCTCCGAAATTCAATTGGGGCAGAACCAAAAATTCAATCTTATGATTGGTTGAGTTGAATGCCCACTTCACATCCTTGGTTTCAGACTTGTTCAATTTAAACAATTCTCCTATTACCACCTGACCGTCTAATGGATAAGAGAATGAACCTGTTAATTTGAATCCACTAGTTTTAAACAAAATCATGGGCTTGCAAGCCCAACTTTCACACCCCACAAAATCAAAAAGACCCAGATTGTTGGGTTGGCCTTGGAGGTGATTAAAGTCAATTTGGGCCTGTTTTATTGGGTCAATATAATGATCCAATTTTAATAATTTCATCATCACTAACCTAGTAGTCTCCTTGATGTTGTTGTTTCCCAAAGCAGCCACCCTTTCCAACAACGTCTCTACCGTAGAGGTCATGTGATAGAGCGAAAAGTACCTCCCAGCCACTGCGCAAGCGTCTGTGAAGCCTAACTGCTGTCCTAATCTCCTTTTTTTCTTTCTTCTTCGTCTTCCCCCTCTGCATCGTCTCTTTCAATTTTTCTTTCTTCAACAACTTCATCTTCATCTACATCTTCGATTTCTCCCTCTTCATTCCCTTCTTCTACTCCTTTTTCTTCTTCTTTTTTTCCTTCGTTTTCTTCTTCGTCTTGCTCGACTCCCTCTACTTTTTTTTTCTCCTTCGTCTGCACCTTCCACTCTATTTTTTTCCTTAAGACCAGTTAGGAATATTGTCTGAGCTTCGTATGGTTTCCCGTGAACAGAGATGTGGAATCTTTGCAGGACTGCCGAGCGAAATCCCTCCCATGTGATTTTCGGATTTCTTGGTTTCCACCATTGGAACCACCACTTCGCCCTTCCCTCAAAACAACTTGAAGCTATCTCCACTTGTTTTTCACCAGAGATTTGATTCACCCTAAGATAATGCTCCGCCTGCAAAATCCACCCATATGGATATTCACCTGTGAAGTAGGGCACCTCCTCCCTTTGGTTTAGTGTCGCATGCAGGACTCTCTCTCCACAATCACCACCATGAGCAACAATTTTTTTTTCAATAACTGATCTCCTTTTCCATGGGTTCCGTCGATCAATGAGCTCCATTATCGTCTCTCTCAATTGACGAAAAGAGTCTTCCACTTCACCCATTCTTTCCTCCACACGATCCAAGCTCTTCTCAACTTTCGTCAATCTGTCTTCCATTTTTATTTTTTCAGATCTGGATCAAAGAGCACTCCCAGGATTGTAGTGCTTTGATACCAAATTGATGGAACCTATTTTTATAAATCTGATATTGCAGAAAATTAAATGGAGCCAAGCTCCTTACAAGATGAAATGCAGAAAATTAACACTAAAAGACCTCACTCACTCTCATGCCAAATACCTAGGCCAAAGAGATCCCAAGAGATCTTTTCCCCAAAACCTCACTCCAATATTCTCAATACATGAATATCTCACTACACATCCTCACTCACCTTTTATCCTACCACTACACCAAAAAAAAACATTTTACCACGGCAATTTAGTAATGAATAAAATACCGTTGCAATTTAATACACTACAAGAAAGACGGTGTTTAGGGACATTCATTTAACCATAATTATAAACATCATGCAAAATATATAAAAGAAATTTAAATTTCACACACAATTAAGTCATCATCGCAAACCCTCCTCTTCATATTCTTCCCAAGTTTAATTTCGCTTTTCTTTCTCATTTGTGCAATCCTTTTCATTCTTCTTTCTTGGTGCTATTTTTTACTTTTTCTTTCATACTTTTGCGCGTTGAGGCACACTTATATTGTCGCTCAAAATGGTATCACACATCCGATCTGAAAGGGAAACAAATCTATAGATTTAGGGTTTTGGTAGAGAATGGCGAAGGAATTAGAGAGTACATTGACGGTGGCAAGGGGCAAATCATTGTTTGAGAAGATCAGCAAGAAGTTTCACGATCACGACCACGATTCCTCTTCCGATTTTGAGAAACCAATCACTTCCTCCATTAAGGACAAGGTTTATCGGCTGGAGGGAGAAGCCTCTTCATTCTGTCCTCGGTTCTGGAAAGCGTATTAACCCTTCTCTCTCTTTACTCTGTTTACTCTTAGTTCTGGTAGATTTGTGATGTGAACTAATTTAATTGAGTTTGATTTTAATTTTGAATTGGATGATTATCTAATCCTCTTCGTTTCGGGTATAATCTAATATTTTAGGAATTTGACTTGGATTTTATCAATCAATCAATCGATCCTTCTATATCATTTTTCTGTATTGCTCTGTCCTTTGATTTATTCCTGTTTTTTCACTTTCATTTTTTTGCTCATCATCCTCCACCTTGGTTTGTTCTCTAACTTTATCTAACTTTATTACTTTTTTGGGCTTATTATATATTTGTCAATAATTTACGCACCGAACTCATCGATTAAATTATTTTGGTTTTTTTTTGTGGTTATTGAATGAATACAATTCATTATTCTCTACAGAAAGGGTAAATTGATATAAACCTAGTTCAGCCAGAGTATGGAATTTCAGTGTTATTTTGACGAAATTGTTTTTCTTTTTCTGCTTTCTAAATATTATAGGTGACTGCTAATAACTGGGAAAGTGGATTGTTCATTTTATTCTTGGTTGTATTTGCTCTGATTGCTGCTGGTTATGTGCTTATTAAGGTAATGCTTCCGTATAGATGAATACTAAATATTAATATGGCTTGGTCTTAATGGTACGTTGCGATATGACTTGGTAAATTATAATGCCGCAGGGATAAAAGATCCATCTTGGATCAAGTATAAACTTATAATAAGTTGTTCACTTATTGTTACCTCTGTGATACCTCCTGAGTTACCAATGGAATTATCGATAACTGTTAATACTTCTCTGATTGCAATGGCACGACGTGGAATTTTTTGCACAAAACCTTTTCAAATACCATTTAATGGGAAGGTACCTGGAGGTCTACTAATATGCTTCTGCTCTTGTACGTCCTTTACTTTATTAGATATAGATCATATATTGACATTGGTTTTTATTGAACTTCCTGTACATTCCTTGCCCTATAGGTTGATATATGTCGTTTTGACAAGACTGGGACACTTACATCTGATGACATGGTATGCTCATATCAGATCACAGTATTTATTATCGTTTTAGACCATATTTTGTGCTATAACTTCTTTATTCCCACTTTATAGGAGTTTTTTTGGAGTTGTTGCACTACAAGAAAAACAGCTTTTACCCATGATTTCATAGACGTTAATATGAAGGAACGACTTTGTTATTTGACTAAAGATTACTGTTATACACACTATTCTAATGGGGAATTAGCTTAAATTGACTTAATTTGTTATTTGACTAATAATGGCTCTACTTCCTTTACATATGAATTAGTGGATTTTATCCTTTATTTTCTTTTAAATGAATTTAGTGTTGCATTATAAATTGTACTGTTTTTAAATCTGGTTTTGACATTTAATGTTGTATCTCTTGATCTTGTAAATAAAAATCTGTCAAAATTACATCTGTTTTGGCTCTTGCAGGTGGGTTGGTGGATGCATGGAAGATATGTGGATATTAAGAAATTTTCCTCTTCCAGAAAGGAAAAGCTTATTTTATTAACAAAGGTGCTCCACCACATTATAATAATACATGATAACCAAAAGAGATTTTTCATAAATTGGTTTGGATCTGTAAGAGCAAAGAGTTTATAGATTTTAAGAATTTATAACTCCTGACTAGTCACTATAGTAATGGCTCCTTGGTGTCGGCCCTATTCTTAGTGTAACATCCCGCATAATTAGTAAAATACATAAGTACTATATGTTATAGATGTATGTGTAGATTTCGGATTGATGGTTTATGTGTGATGGCTTGC
>JAVKPL010002589.1:0-101666 GCA_032173675.1 Gastrolobium villosum | reverse complement strand
CACCATCAATGTCTTTGACTCCATGAAACAATCTTCTGATAAGGGCGATTGTTTCCGACTTGATATCATTGAGCAAGTGGTGGAAGAAGAAGTATCTTCTAGTCAACAATCTACTGAACCACCTGTGGGGCAGGAAATGATTCTTTTCAAGGAAGAGAAAAATGAGTTATTTGAAATCCTTGAAAAGAAAGATTCTGACAAGGAAGATGGTGCCCCAAAGGTTGAGTTGAAGGAACTTCCGGAAACTCTCAAGTATATCTTCTTGGGGGAAGAAGAGACTTACCCTGTTATCATTAGCAAAGGGTTGTCTTCTGAACAAGAAACAAGACTGATTCAAGTGTTGAAAGAGCACAAGACTGCCATAGGGTGGTCAATTTCTGATTTGAAGGGTATTAATCCCTCATTCTGTACACATAAAATTCTAGTGGAGGATGAAATCCGACCAGTAAGGCAACCGCAAAGAAGACTCAATCCAACAATGAAAGAGGTTGTGAGGAAAGAAGTTGTAAAGCTTCTTGATGCTGGTATGGTTTACCCAATTTCGGATACTGCTTGGGTAAGCCCAGTGCAGACTGTTCCGAAAAAGGGAGGTATCACCGTAGTTCATAATGAGAAAAATGAACTTATTCCAACTAGAACTATTACTGGTTGGAGAATGTGTGTGGACTACCGAAGGTTAAATGCTGCAACAAGGAAAGATCACTTTCCACTTCCTTTTGTTGATCAAATGTTGGAAAGATTGGCAGGTTACAACTACTATTGTTTCTTGGACGGATATTCTGGGTACAACCAAATCCCAGTAGCACCAGAAGACCAAGAGAAAACAGCTTTCACTTGCCCTTTTGGAGTCTTTGCTTATAGACGGATGCCATTCGGTCTATGTAATGCACCTGCCACATTTCAAAGGTGCATGCTCTCCATTTTTTCTGATATGGTGGAGAAAATCCTTGAGGTATTTATGGATGATTTCTCTGTTTTTGGCTCTTGTTTTGATGTATGCTTGTTAAATTTAACTCATGTGTTAAAAAGATGCCAAAACACAAATCTTGTACTTAACTGGGAGAAATGTCATTTTATGGTACAGGAGGGAATTGTCCTAGGACATAAAATATCTAAAAAAGGGATTGAGGTAGATGAGGCCAAATTGATGTTAATTGAGAAATTGCCTCCTCCTAATAATGTGACTGGTATTAGGAGTTTTCTAGGACATGCTGGGTTTTATAGGAGATTCATAAAAGATTTTTCTAAAATTGCTAAACCTTTAAGCCAACTTTTAGAAAAAGATTCTGAGTTTCAATTTAATGATGCATGCCTTGAAGCTTTTAATCTGTTGAAAGAAAAGCTCACTACAGCTCCCATTCTAGTAGCTCCTGACTGGAATTTACCTTTTGAGCTCATGTGTGATGCTAGTGCCTATGCAATAGGTGCTGTCCTTGGCCAACGGAAGAATAAATTGTTACATGTTATATACTATGCTAGCAAAATTTTAAATGAGGCACAAGTAAATTATGCCACCACTGAAAAAGAAATGCTAGCAGTAGTATATGCATTAGACAAATTTAGATCTTATCTGTTGGGTTCCAAGGTGATAGTGTTTACTGACCACTCTGCTATCAAGTATTTAATGAATAAGCAGGATGCAAAGCCTCGTTTGCTCAGGTGGATGCTCTTATTACAAGAGTTTGACTTGGAGATTCGAGATAAGGCTGGAGTGGAGAACAAAGTGGCAGATCATTTGTCACGAATTCAGGAAAAAGAATTACAGGATGGTCCTGAGAAAGAAATAAATGATCATTTTCCTGATGAAAAAGTAATGGCTATATTCCTACCTCCTTGGTTTGCAGATATTGCCAATTACAAAGTGATAAAAGAGCTGCCACCCAACCTTACTAGGCAACAACAGAAAAAGTTCCTTAGAGATGCAAGGAGATTTTATTGGGATGATCCTTACTTGTACTTCCAGTGTGCTGATGGAATTATAAGAAGGTGTGTGCCAGAATTCGAAGTTCATGAGATCCTGTGGCACTGCCATGCATCAGACTATGGAGGACACTTTGGAGGTAATCGGACTGCTCAAAAAGTTCTACAGAGCGGTTATTATTGGCCTTCTATATTCAAGGATGCAAGGGACTATGTGGAAAAATGTGATAAATGCCAAAGAGCTGGAAACATTTCTCGTAAGAATGAAATGCCTCTAAACAGCATATTAGAGGTAGAATTATTTGATGTGTGGGGGATAGATTTTATGGGACCATTTCCTTCATCCTTCTCCAACCAATACATCCTTGTTGCGGTTGATTATGTCTCCAAGTGGGTTGAGGCTGTTGCTCTTCCCACTAATGATGCTAAGGTGGTTATGAACTTCTTGAGAAAGAACATATTCACCAGGTTTGGTGTACCTAGGGCCATAATAAGTGATGGAGGCACTCATTTTTGTAACAAGCAGTTTGATAACTTGTTGGCTAAATATGGTGTTAAACATAAGGTTGCTACACCTTATCATCCACAGACAAGTGGCCAAGTAGAGGTTTCTAACAGGGAACTAAAGAGGATTCTAGAGAAGACTGTTGGGAATTCTTTGAAGGATTGGTCTAAGAGGTTGGATGATGCACTATGGGCGTACAGGACTGCTTTTAAGACTCCTATTGGTATGTCCCCTTATCAATTGGTATTTGGAAAATCTTGTCATTTACCTGTAGAGTTGGAACATAAAGCTTTTTGGGCAATCAAATTCCTAAATTTTGACCCAACAAAAGCTTTTGAAAAAAGGCAGATTCAGTTAAATGAGCTTGATGAGTTCAGGAACTCTGCATATGAGAGTGCCAGAATTTACAAGGAGAAAACCAAAAAGTGGCATGATAATAAAATTACTCACAAGGAGTTTGCTCCTGGCCAACAAGTTTTGCTGTATAATTCTCGCTTGAGGTTGTTTCCAGGAAAATTAAAATCAAGATGGTCGGGTCCTTATGTGGTGAAAACAGTTTTTCCTTATGGTACAATAGAAATATCACCACTGAATGAAGATAGACCTTTCAAGGTAAATGGTTCGCGGTTAAAATTCTATCATGAAGGAATTGTCTCACACGATACCGTGACTCAATACCTCAACTCTGTTGGCACGTGAAGAGGTAACCGTCAGGCTCGTGACGTTAAACACGCGCTTATTGGGAGGCAACCCAATAAAAAAAAAAAAAAAAAAAAAAAAAAGAAAAAAAAAAAAGAAAAAGAAAAGTGTGTCGGTGAAAAAAAAAAAAAAAAAAAAAAAAAAAAATTTAATTTTTGTCGGTGGACACCACCGACACATCCCCTTTATAATTTCCCCTCCCCTAATTTCTCAATCCCACACCATCTTTTCTATTCCTTCCCCCTTCCCTCTTCGTAACTTTTCTTTTCTTTTGTTTCATTTCACACACCAAACACACACACATATCATTCATGGCACCAAAGGTATGTTTCTTATCTTCTTATAACTTTGATTTTGTACATGAATATGATTTACTGGTCACTGAGGATCAAATAGAACAAAACCGGAAAACGGCGCAAGGCCACCGGACAGCCGCGCAAGGCGGCGCACAGAGCACAGGGCCGCGCAGGGCCGTGCCGGGCCGCCCGACGGCGCTGCGCCGCGCATGGCCGCGCAACAGCTCCGGATCGCGCAGCAGCGCCCGGCCGCGCAGCAGCGCGCTCCCGCGCGCCGGCGCCGCCCGCGCGCCTTGGCGCCACCCCGCGCCGCCCGCGCCGCGCCCCCCGCGCCCGCGGCGCCCCGCGCGCCCCCTCCGCGCCCGCGGCGCCCCTCCGCGCCCGCGGCGCCCATCTGCGCAGGGGCGGGGATCTCGTAAAAAAAAAAAAAAAAAAAAAAAAAAATTCTGTGTTATATTATCTGAGATTAAATCTGGGAATGGTATGTGCAGGGTGTGGCTAGAAATATTTGCAATATTTATACCATCTGCATGCATATTTATTAACTGATTTGATTTGAGATAAATCTGGGAATTATCTGTATTATGGCTTGGCTGTATTTCTGATTTTCAGACTTTTAAGGGTAAGGAACCAGCAGCTGCTAGTAAAAAAAAGAGAAAAATTTCTACTCTGGATGAAAGCAGATTTCTGCACATGGAAGCTCAGAAGAGATTCTACGATTCATATGCAGACAAAGGTTTTATTCCAGAAAGACGTATTTCTCTGGATCTACCTCATGACAATCCCATCATGAGAACTATCCAAAGGAGGAAATGGGAGAAGCTGGTAGATTACGCTGAACTAGCCCCCAGCTCAATTGTGAAGGAGTTCTATGCAAATGCTGATTTGGAGGAATTACACAGAACCAGGACTTCTTGGGTAAGGGGAGTTGCAGTTCCCTTTGATTCAGCTACCATTGAGGCATTCCTGCAAACAAGTTACCATTCTTCTACGACTTGCGATTATGTTAATCTTTATAATCGCATGTTACCTATTATGGGACGCAGGCAATATCCGGAGGAATTTCCTCAACTAACTGAGATGGTGCGGCTAAGGATAACTCAACCATTCTCAGAATGGGAAAATAAATATGGGGGAATTCCAGAAAAGTTACGCATGTCACACCTGACTGGTGAATGCCGTTTCTGGCATTGTTTTGTGAATGCTAACATCTTGCCCTCCTCTAATCTATCAGATGTGAATATTGAGAGGGCATCTCTCTTATATATACTTATTGGGGAAGAAAGATTGCATATTTCTGCTGCCCTATCTGATAGAATTTGCCATATGATAACAAGGAGTAGGCAAAAAGAGCGTCTGGGTTTGGCTTCCCTCATTACAAATTTGTGTATTCGGGCCGGTGTGCTTATTCCTGAAGATGAGGAGTTTGATATTAGACCTGCATCTACATTGACTCTGGACACATACATAGATCACTGTGATAAATCTGAGGTTGATTTCAGAAGTAGAGGCCGCAAAGCTGGTAGGCCTCCTTCTCCACGTGTTCCACATATGGCTATTATACCTCAGGTACCTGTGTCGGATGCTTCAGAAGCACACTATGCTCATACGACTCCAGTTACTACACAAGGGCCTCCTCCTGCTTATGATTTTTATGAGATGCAACAACAGCTTTCACAGATGTTTATTCAGAATCAGCAGCAGTTCAAGCGTATCTCTATTCAGAATGAGAAACTTCTTATGCAGGGAGAGTATTTTCAGCAATTCCTGGAGCATGCATATCCTACTGTGCCATTTGAAACATTCCGACCGGTGTATCCAGAAGTTCCTCCTCCTTTTGTGTATCAAAACCCTTATCCTGCCCCGGCTCCAGCTGATGTTCCTATGCCTTCACAGCCATTTATTGACCCAGAGCTGTATCGTCCTGCTCCTGATCCATTCCAAGTTGCTCGAAGGATGGCAACGGAAGATTCTGAAGATGAGGACGATTGATGTCTCCTACGGATGGAGATATATTGTATTTAGCTTAATTTGTAGTTAGGGTCAATTATTTTCTTTTTGTTAGATTATTCCTCAAACATTCGGATATTTTGATGTGTGCATTATAGTTTCTTCTATATGCCACTGTTTGTTCTATTGTGCAGGTTTTCAGTCATTTTTGTGGTCTAATTATTGCTGAGGACAGCAATGCTCTAAATCTGGGAATGGTTGGCTTGCACCTTAGAACTTCAATTCTTCGATCAGGGGAGATATTCTAACTTTTGTAAATTATTTATTTTTAGTTATTTTTATAGTTATTTTGTGTTATCTTAAAAAAAAAAAAAATGGTGTGTTTTGAACAAATCCCAGGTTTAAATGTGCTCATATTTTTAATGTACATGATTAAATTCTTGGAATATATTGTATGACTTTCTGACATAACATTGCATAGGCATAATTAGATTGCATGATTGCTTGGTTGTCTGAATTAAGATTGTGAATTCTGATAATGTCTGAAGTCAATTTTCTTGAGTCTACATTGATACCATAGCTGTGAGGTTTTGAGCCTAAACACTGAAATTCTTGTTGAAAGGCCTCACTGTTGTAATACTCTAGAACTTGATTTGTTTCTCTGTAATGCATGCATTGATTGATATGACAAAGGCATTTTGTTCTTATTAGCTATTGGCCAAAATAGCCCACCTGTATGAAATTTTCCCTTGCTAGCCCTTTTGAGCCTGAATTGATTTATTGTAAAATGACCTGTGGCCTGATTAATGGCTTAGCCAATATCCATATAACTTACCTTGGTTGAGATTGAATCACTGAAAGTGTTGGAAATAAAGTAAAGAAAGTGAGGTAAGCTCCACAATGGTCAAGAAAAAAAAAAAAAAAAAAAAGAGAGAAGAAAGGGCAAAATGAAAAGAGAAAAAGAAAAAGAAAGCAAGAAAAAGGAAAAGAATAAAAGGTGGCAGGAAGGAATGAATTCCCGGAATTCTGTGGGAATGTTAGTGGAGCAAAACAATTGAGTTGAAATTGTTAAAAATGAAATAATATCAGTTTTCAATCTCTTGGTTGTTTGAGCTACTATCCAAATTTTCCTACCTATTACCCCAGCCAAAGTTACAACCTGTGAAGTCCTTTTGATCAATTAATGCATGTGTTTGATTCTTCAATTTCAAGAATTTTGTAGAATATAATCAAGCATATGGTAGTGTTATAGCTTTGAGTAATTGAGTGCTCATGATACCCTTAAAACACTGAGTGTTGAGTGAACATTATTTATCTGTGTGAGGGGTAATCAATGTAGATTTATATATTTAAGAAGCTGATGGCATTATTGGAAGTTCATGATATTTAGTCAGGCATACATGGCATATTGAGTCTGAAAGTGACTATGATTGTTATGTTAGATTAAGTGAATATTTCCTGGATTAAGTCTTTTACATTGCTGGGGACAGCAACGTTTAAATCTGGGAATGGTTTGATGTGCCTCTGGCAGGTGTGATTTTTATGTGATAAAATTGACAAGAATTGAGTCATAAGAGAGCAAATTAAATACATATTGGCTAATTATATTGATTCTTTGAATGTCAATAATATTCACATTTTAATTGTATTTTTACAGGGAAATTATAGCACACTATGAGTTCCAAGCATGACGCGGGTTGCAGCGAGCACATCAAAGTGGCGCTAGGTAGCAACAAAGTGGCGCTCCTCAGCGCAACAAGACAGAACCTTGGCGCAACCTAGCGCCCATTTACGAAAGAAAGCGGCGCTTCTCAGCGCAATAAGACAGAAGGTTGGCGCAAGGCAGCGCCAATTTACAAAGGAAATGGCGCAAGCTAGCGCCGAAAGTCAGTACACTGGCGCTAGCTAGCGCCTAAAAACAAATGAAATTGGCGCTAGTTAGCGCCAATGAATAGTAAAAGTGGCGCTAACTAGCGCCATATATGTTGAAAAAGTGGCGCCACCCAGCGCCAATTTGGAGTGGCGCAAACGTGCGCCAATTCGGTGCCAACCGGCGCCGGTCTGCGGGACGGATCTCCGTGTTTTCTGAGGGGCACTTTTGGAAAGGAAATAAAATATTATAAAAGCACCTCTTATGCAACTAGGTCAGCAGACTTTGGCAGATCTGAAAAAAGGAAAAAACACAGATACAAGGTTCAAGGACAGATCTGGAGATTGGAGGAGAAGAGCACTGGAGTTGTTCTTCGTTCTTCATCTTCATCTAGTATTTCTTTATCTTTTATTTTTAGTTTATGTTGAATTTTAGATCAGCGATCAGTATGTTGATCGGCTAGATCATTTTTATTGTAGTCAGGGTCACGATCCATATGTGAACCCTTGACATGAAGGATTGATTTGTGATTTTTAATTTATATAATTATCTTTATCTTTACTCTGTGCGAATTTCATATTCCCTTTATTAGAATTGATCAATCTGATAGTTGGGGATATTCTGAGGATCAAAATCGTAGATAGGAATATTGGGGTTTTGATCTCGAAAGGGGGTAAGATAACAATCTGTATGCGTGCTAGGAATAGACGTGTATACGATTGCAGATGCTTAAATTATCACGCCCATTGCTTGACCCCATGAGAAACATTGCAAGGAATTGGGGTTTCTCATGGGATTAAAGGGTTAACCCTGCAAGGAATTGAGGGTTAACTATTAAATCTTTTAGATGATAATTTATCTGAGTGATTATATAAATGATTTTTATAAATCAATCCGGAGTAAAAAGCGGGGATCATTTGGTGAATGAACCCTGGCTACAATACTTTTCTCATATTTTTCTAAAAATCCATTTTCAATTGTATTGTTTTCTTTTTCAATTCAAAAACACAAAAACAAGTCTTTATTTTTAATTTCCCTCAATTTGACAATATTTGTCACACAAACCCCATTTGAAAACTTCCATTCGTTAAGAAAAATTTTACTTGATATTAGATCTAATCCCTGTGGAGACGAACTGTATTTATCACTTTATTACTTGTGCGATCGGTATACTTGCCGGAGAGCATCAGCCTTCTTAAACGGCGACCTGGAAGAAGAGATATATTCAGAACAACCTGAAGGTTTCATTGTTCCAGGACAAGAACGGAAAGTTTGTCGCCTTAATAAAACCCCTTTACGGGTTAAAGCAAGCTCCAAAACAATGGCATGCGAAATTTGACAACGTAATGTTATCAAATGGATTTCGAATTAATGAATGTGAGAAATGTGTCTATATTTCTAATCTTAGTTTATTAAAGAACACTGGTATGTGTTCACCCTTCGTGGAGGTGCTGTGTCTTGGAAATCGTCTAAACAGACCTGGATTGCAAGGTCAACCATGGAAGCGGAACTTATTGCTTTAGATAAAGCCGGTGAAGAAGCCGAATGGTTTCGTAACTTTATTGAGGATGTTCCTAATTGGCCAAAACCGGTACCAGCCATATGCATACATTGTGATAGCCAAACAGCTATTGGAAGGGCCAAGAACGTCATGTATAATGGTAAGTCTAGACACATACGTCGTAGACATGATACTGTAAGACAACAACTCTCGAATTGAATTATTACAATTGACTATGTTAAGTCTAAAGAGAACATGGTGGATCCGTTAACCAAAGGGACTCTTAGAGAGTTGGTTGAAAACTTGTCGAAAGGAATGTGTTTAAGGCCTATCAATTGTTGAGCATTGCGGTAACTCTACCTAGAAGAGTGGAGATCCCATGAACTGGGTTCAAAGAGACAACTAAGTGATGTTCGACTGTCCAAACACTATGGAGTTTTAAAACTCATACTCATTCCTATGACAAGACAAGTGTATTATGAGGGTAAGCATTTAGGCTTTTAATGATTTCTTAATTTGTTGTGTTCAGATGATGTATAGTGAGTTACATCACAACAAATCACCTATGTGGGTGTGAATTGAGGGCCACTTCTACAAGAACTTTTCAAAGGCCGATTCTCTAAAAAACTCGCAAAACTAGGCAGGTGTCCCACGACCAAAATGGGCACAACAAAAGACTAACAATGCTAGAAAAGCAATTGTGTGACTCCTATTGTCTAGTTATACACTAAAGGTTGACGGTTCAAGTCGACCTAGACCACCGATTGACCGAGTATATCCGATAGGTTTTCACTAGAAAAGGTTCAAAGGTAACTCCACATATCTCAATGCAGTTGCTTCTCGTTACGGAAATTACACTTTGCATTTATACTCTTATGCATTCTATTCACGATGAATTGAATTCTTATCCATATGGGGGATTATTGGAGAACCTTTAGGATGAAAAGATACATCTGATTGTCGATCAGAGTTTCTGTTTGTGTAACAGAGATAGAATTTCTAATCTGTGTTGAATGTTTGATGTGTGAACATTCAAATGGTGGAATATCTATTTTGATATTTTATAAATATTAATATGTGTTTTTAGTTTTGATCAGTATCAATTTTTTCCTGAATATTCATCTGTTTGAATATTGGAAGTGATGCATTTAATCTGCATTTAGTTACGAAAGTATAGATTTTTCATTAATAATATAGGATTTTCCTGATACTTGAGTAGCGATTTTTGTGTTGAACCAACATTATTTTCCTTTGGTATAAACATTGTTTTTCTTTTCACAATTTCATAGTTCTCACGAAATTTTTGTATTTACATCTCATTTCTCGGCTTTCGTGTTTGAAGAATCCGATTAATTGCTTATTTTATAGTTTGGATACAGGTATTATTTTTAGTTTTGAGATATATTACTTGTCTCAGTTTTCGTGTCCATAGAATAGCATTTGAAATTTGCAACCCTATACCCTCAAGTTTTATACATAGATCGTTGTTTCATCCGAACGGACGTGTTGTTTCATCCAAACGGATGTGTTGTTCCATCCTAACGGATGTGTTGTTTCATCCTAACAGACATGTTGGATGTGTTATTTCATCCAAACAGACGTGTTGTTTCATCCAAACGAACGTGTTGTTTCATCCTAACAGATGTGTTGTTTCATCCGAACGGACGTGTTGTTTCATCCTTGAATGGGTGTCTTTTCGTGTTGAACGAATGTGTCTTTTCGTGTCCAACGGATGTGTTGTTTCGCCGTTGAATAGGTGCCTTTTGAAAAGTGACCTTACGTTTTCTATATATAGACTCTGACCTATTCAGAAAAATGGATCCGATTTTCTACACTGAAAATCTGCTGAAATTTTTCCCTCCTTCCGGTTTGCATATTCTTGTTCATACTCCGGTGTAATTTCCTCTGGCATTTTGTTGTGTTCGTTTGGGTTGTTCACTGGTAGTGCCACCATTCTTCAGACGAAATTCGTTCTATCCTGGGAGACAAGTGTCCATCAACCTTTGGCATCAGTGAGGGGGAAAATTGTCTTAAGGAGACACGTTATGTGGGCTCAGATTTATTCCTCTGATTCTGCATATTTATTCCTCTGATATCGTCATCTGTCTATTTTATCATTCTGTCTCAATTATCTGACAAGTAAGTCTGTTCTTTAATTTTTTTTATAATTGCACAGTGATAATTCTGATCATCTACTTATACTTATATATATATATTCCAACATAACGCCTCATTGTATAACACTTGATTAAATTTTAATACTATTCAGTGTGTCTTGACATTAATATCATCTAGTAGTAACGCATTGTATAATACTAAATAGGATAAAAATAAATATTTTTAATAAAACCCTTTAATAAAAGATCTATATAATTCTTCCAAATATATCATATGATATTAATTTTTATAAAAATATATTGTTCAGCGTATCCAAAAAATATATTAATTTTTATAAAAATAAAAATATCCAATATTTTAAAAAATTATATATTGAAAATTTATTTTTTAGTTAATATATTAATTATTGAGAATTGCACTGGTCAAAAATGTTAATGCATTAACTCCTTATAAGGCCTAATCCCACCTCCATAGGCTTTACTCTGTCGTGGAGACAGAGATGCACAGCCAATGGCTGGTATGTTGATATTAGATTTGTGTGCCCTCTCTTAGATATCTATGGGGAGATACATTAGAGATCAGCGGATCACTGTGCACTATTATAATGACGGCATGGCCAAAGGGTGGGGTGTGTGCAAAGTGACAGCTAAGAGAGAATGTTTAGAATTTGTGTACCTTATTGACTTAACTCTTTATTTTTATTTTTATTTTGGAAATATTCCAATCGGTTCATTGCTTCATAACTAATTCGATTCGGGGCAGGTCCAGGATCAAGGCTTTAAAACCCTCCCAAAAGTGGTACTAGGGAGATTCGAACACATCGGTAGTTGGTATGTTGATATTAAGGCTTAACTCTTTATTTATAGTTGGCTTACCTATCAGTAGTGGAATTATGGGCCTCTTAGGAATGTTAGGGGTCCCGCTCTTGATCTATTGTTGTCGTATTAGGATTAATACAATTAAGAAATGTTCTTTCAGCTGTTAGTCCTTCTTAGATCTTCTAAAATGTGGGCCTTTGTCATGCCCATAACAAGCTTGATTAAGTTATACGTCATTTTGATGTTAAGAGATTTTGTTGTATAAGTTTATACTATACGATGGTCCCACCAAATAACTAAAAATGTTATAACATATAATATAAGTTTATACTATGAGGCCTTATACATCATATCAAGTAGGCCCTTAATAATAATAAAAATAACACATGGTTATTCAATAAAAGCTTCTATAAAATTGTATTTGATGATAAAAAAAATTTAAAAAAACTGAAATTATGTTGCAAACCTTCTTCATTTTTAAAATTTGAAGGTGATGTTGAGGTTAAGAACTTAATCCTTTAAAAATTGATTATTTTGCATAATTAGAGGAAAAAACTCGGGAGAGAGAAAGAGGATCTTGTGGAACATAACATTAAGAAAGCGAAAGATGTCCTTAGTAAAGATGCATCATTGGATGCAGAGATGGTGGACAAAGCCACGAACGAAAAAGGGAACCTAAGCACCCCTTTGTCTGAAGAAGAATTAGGGAAGTCAAAAAACGTGACTATCAGCTCAGATAGATGTGTGGTTTCCTATAAGGACATAGTCTTCCAACTCAATGGTGAAGAGGATGGAGGCTATAGTGATGAAGATGATTGGTTTTCTGTTCAGAGAAAGGAGGAAGAAGAAGATAATGCCATCGAGGAGGAGGCCCCTACATACCAAGCCAACCATTTATGTCCAATGTACCACTTCTCCAAAAAGGAGCACAAGGAAGACTACAAAAAGTGGAGGAAAGCCTTAATAGTTAAGTTAATGGATAGGAAAACTAGCAATCGATATTTCATTACCATATTGTTAAACTATAGGCTTTGACAAGTGGAATAAAGTTATACACTTGGACAATGGATACATTCTAGTCAATTTCCATGAGGAAAAGGACTATTTTCATGTTATACACTAAGGCCTTTGGATAGGGGTGGATCATTATATGGTGATAAAAAGATAGAGGCCTATGTTTGATCCATATGATGAACAAGAAAAGAAGTTAGTTGTATGGATTCGAATTCCAAGTCTTCCACTGGAGTTTTACTCATCCTAACATCTTGGGGGTAATTGGTGATCTGTTTGGTAAAACCCTAAAGGTGGACAAGAACTCTCTCAAGAATTCAGATGGTGGAGAAGGATAATACACAGATAAAGCTAAATATGTTAGAATTTGTGTTGAAGTTGACTTAAGGAGAAGCTTTATTTTCATGTTTCATTTAGGGGATAGGACGTTTAATGTTGCCTACAAAGGTTTGCATCTCATCTATTTTGGATGTGGGAGATATGGACACAGACAAGATACTTGCAATTGAGGTATTCCTATTGAACAACCTCAAGTTTTGACTCATGGAAGTGTCGGTGAATAATAAGGAGTCAAATGGGAATATTTCTGCTGGGGAAATTCGAAAAAGGCATTAAACAAAATAGAGGAAGAAAGACAAAAACCACCCCTCAAGCTTAATCGGAGGGGAAGCCCAAGGTGCAACCAGTTCAACATTCCAAAGGCCATGAACAAGGGGCCAAGGTAGCTAGAAGGAATAGCGAAGGTAGCTCAACCTATAGGTTTCCTCCTCTGGCAAAAGTCGATGAACAGGAAGGAGCAAGTGTGCAGGATCCAGAGAGGTAGGCTTCTCATCCTATCAAGGAGTTGGCAACTTCGATTAAAATCAGAGGTGCAGTCAAAAAATGGCTATCCAAGATACTTCTAAACACATTAAAAGGTCTGCCAGCAAAGGAAAAAGTTCTCCCCCTAAAAATAATGGGACGAAAAATAGTCTTAAATCTGGCCATGTAGGGCAATGGGCCCAAGTAAATTATCCAGTGCCAATAGGGCCCAAGTTAGAGGTTCTCCCCAATCTAAAACTCAGCCCAAATCAGGAAACACATGTTTTATCCCCATGGTGACCGAGGCTGATTTGGGAGAAGAGTTTTCTGAGAAGATGAATCTCAAAATTTGGAATCAACAAAATGAACAGGAAATTTCCCTCCTTATGAGACATATAACGCAGGAAGAAAATAAAAAAAGCTCTGAATAATGCCATTACTTTCATGCAGCCCACCCCTAAGAGCATCCACATCTCATTTCGTTCGGCTTTGGAAGTAAAGGAAAATATTGCTCCAGTAAGGCAAAAAGATCATGGGTACTATAGATCGAGGAGTAGTAGACCTTCAAAATCGCCAACGGGGGTTTGGCCTCAGCATTCGCTTTCTAAGTGAAAGAATAATGGGAGTAGTGGAACAATAGAAGTCTTCATCTTGAATTATCGGGGCACTACCAAGAAGAGTTTCAAAGGCATTTGGGTACTTTGAACATGAAACACAATAGTGATATTGTTGTGCTACTTGAGCCGAGAGTAAGAGGGGTCCATACACCAATATCATTCGCAAGTTGTGTTACTGCAACTCTATTATTGAAGAAAAGTGTGCTTCGCCGGTGGTATTTGAAATCTTTGGAATCGTTCCACTTTATCGGTGAGTCTTATAGAGAAAAATGATCAATTCATTTTGGTTCAAATTGATATCCCCAATAGGCCCTCTTTCCTCTTCAAGGAGATTTATGCCAACCCTAAGATTGAAAAATGAGTAGAGCTCTAGGAGATCATCTGCCGCCTTCAATCATTGCATCAGGAACTATGGTTGCTGCTTGCTGGGGAATTCAATGAAATTAGTTCTCCATCTGGAAAAAATAGGGTGCTCTAGTTAATCTTGGTAGATGCTCGTCCTTTATATCTTTCCTTGATGATTGCCACTTGCTTGATATTGGAAGCTTATGACCATTTTTCACATGGAAAGGCCCTAAATTTTTGCATCAGGATCGTATGTTCAAGAGGTTGGATAGAGCTATAGCCAATGCCCAATGGAGGCTTATGTTTGATGAAGCTTATGTTCAGGTAATCCATCAACTTTCCTCTGATCATAATCCTCTCCTTATTTCTCTATTTAAAATTTGTGTTGAATGGGAAGTTAGGTCGTTTCGATTTTTTCCTCCCTGGCTATAACACCCTGACTTTAAGCAGGCCCCGAAGGAAAATTGGAAGCGGGAAAAAGATATGGCTAATAACTTCTCTGATTTGGTTTCCATCTTTCAGGATTAGAATAATAACACTTTTGGCATCATCAGCATAAGGAAATTATCTCTCATTCGCAAACTATATGGCATTCAAAGAAGTATGGAAGCTGGATTTAACTCCATCCCGATCAATCTAGATACTAAACTAAAGCAGGGGCTGGAAGAAATTTTAGAGCTTGAAGAGCAATTGTGGTACAAAAAATCTAGAACCAATTGGATTCGTGATGGGGACTGCAACACTAAATTTTATTATATCTCTACCATTACGAGGAGAAGGAGAAATAAAATCCTTTCTTTGAAGAATGACATGGGAATTTGGATAAGAAGTGATGTTCTAAGAAACCCGGACACACATTTTTTTTGGGAAAATAGCATGTCGGACACGTGTCTGACACGGACACGCTCCGACACGTTCGAGACACATGGTCAACTCTTGGACACACTCCGACACGTTTTTCTAACACGCAGTCAATTTTTTCCGACACGTGGTCAATGTTCGGGCACGTTAGGACACGGTTTTTTTTTAGTCTTAATTTTATTTTTTTAACTAAAAATAAAAAAAAAAGTTATTTATAAATCAATTTTTTTTTCTGTTATGAAATTTGATATGAAAAATTAACAAGGTACAAAAAATTATTATTTTTTATATTAATGTTATGAAATTTGAATATTTGATTGGTTATATGACTAATTATGAACTGTTATATGTATTAAATATAAATTATATTATATATATTAAAAATATTATTTAATATCAAAACGTGTCCCAACGTGTCGAAATATGTCATTTTTTAGAATTAACGTGTCGGTGTGTCGTGTCGTGTCCCGTGTCAGTGTCCGTGCATCATAGGTTATAATTATGTACTACCGGTAGTACATAGTTATAAAGGGTAGTTGTAGATAACCTTATCTAAAGTGACCGTAAAAATATTTATCCCATATATATATATTTGATAAAGCTTGCCACCGGATTATTAGGATTTTTAATTTATATCATTGCCAAACACGAAGGATATTAGGATTTTATGCTCATCATAATCCGAACAATATACAAAAGAAGAAGGTTGACAAATAATGTATGTAATAAGCTTATCAGTTCAATCTCAAATTGAAGACGTGAGCACATGCATGTTTATCGTCAACTCTATACAACTATGGTAAAAAATAATAATGAAGCACATCATTAATCATGAAGGAGAAATACCAAAACCTGATAAATACATACGACAAACACACCAATTAATCATGAAGGAGCAATACCAAAACCTGAGACAATATATGAGAGTCAAAAAAGAACATACCTTGGCTTTTAGAAAAGGCTAAAGTAGATTGTGAAACACTGCAATAGAGAAATCTCAAGAAATCATAGGGGTTATGGTGAGATTGTTAAAAGAAAAAATTTAAAAATTTAAAAAATAAAGTTATAAAAATTAATTTGATTTGTTTTGAAAATGGTTCGGTTCCTATTTATAAATCTCACTAAAAATTCTCACGAAATCCACATCAATAGAAAACCCATTAAAATCGTCAGATTTTTGAATAACACAAGATTGTTTTTACTTTGTTTAAATTCCTGATTGAATATCAACGGATTTGGACGGACTCTAAAATAATTTTTTAAAATCTTAATAGAATATCACGTGACTTTTTTTAATTATTTAAAATACTAATTGAATACCAATAAATTTTCTTGTCCAAAAATAGTCCATTAAAATTCTTTAAAATCTCAATCTAATACACCCGATTTAAACTCAAAATTGAATTCGTTGAATCAGTTAGAGTTTCGAATTCCAATTGGTTTTTATCAAGAAAAATTTTCAAAATTTTCACAAATGGTTTATTATTATTTTGTAATTATACTAGATTTTATTATTATTATTATTATTAAAATTGAAATTTCATTATTGTATAGAAAATAATATAGGTAAAAGCAACTTTTATTTAACTTCGGAGTTTCAAGTTTGGGTTTTTAATATTTTACTTGGGTCAGGCTAAAGTCTAAAATTTGATAGCATAACTGGGCCTGTCTTTGCTGGGACCCAGGTTAAGTTTCATATACTCGTACAGCCGAAGTCACTAGCCCTTCAGACTTGGTCTGTAAGCACGTGCATTCTTGTTGCGCTTTACTAATAAGTGGAAAATGAAACGTTGAATCATATATTTAAAAATATTGAAGATTTTGTTATCAAAAAAAAAAAATTATTGAAGATTTTTATATTATAGAAAATAAAATTATTTTGCATATATATAGAAAAGTGTATTGGATTTAATTTTTTAATTTCTCTATTTTTTCCTCGTATGATCTCATATCATATGGGAAATGATTTTATATTTTAAACCCATTTAAAAATCATAGAAATATAACGATATCTGTTAATCTGATATCTGATTTAGGCATATTGTCGGTAGATTAACGTGGAACCCAAAACAACTTTTGAAAAAGGAAGCAAATCTTCTAAAGCAAAACTATTTTTAAAATAAGAGCACATTATTCTTACATTATTATAAAAGGAAAAAAAATTTATACCGAATTTTGATTAATTAATTTGCTTTTATGTCTAATAAATTAGAGGTGTTAGATATAAATAGTATCTATAATAAAATTCAGAATCTAATTTACACGGGTGTAAAATGATGTTGACCCTTTAAATTAAATAAGTGAAAATTCATTTTTAAATATTAATAAGTTAAATGTGTTTTATTTTATCTCAAATTAAATTAAAGAAAAATATTTAGTTATTTTTTGGTGAAGAAGATAAATGTGTATTTAATTATATTGTTAAAGAAAAATTATTTTTTAAAAATATAACAAATTTTTTTATATATAATATTCTTATGGGTAGAGTTAGAGACATATCGTTAAATTCAAATGTTATTTTCAGATATGAAATAATTTAATTGGTCTAAAAAAATAAGTGAACTGGCATAAATTTATATCGAATGTAGATAAATTGTATTTTTTTACTTTTAAGTTTAAATAAATTGAAAAAATAAAATATAGATAATAAATTTTAATTTACAAACTTAATTTGTGATCCTTTAAAAAATATAGATATGTTATAAACAATTTATGACTGTCCATATCCATTATGGATGTTGGAAATATTATGACCGTTGGAGAATAATGTCACTTATCATATCTTTAAGGTTTTCTGAACCTATAAATAAGGCATTGTACTTGTACTATGACAATACAATAAGAATAATTTCCCCTATCTCTTATCTTTCTTATGTCTTTATCTCTCTCTATGTGTGCTAAGAATACCGAGAAGATGTAGTTAAACACATCCATCATCACATACACGGACAGATATGATCTGATTCCTCCCAGCACCGCGGCCTGCACGGGTTAAGCGATATAGCTCGCCTTCTTTTAAAAAATGATAAATATTGTTTGACGACATTTTATTGTTAAAAACTGCTTATTAGTGAATACATGCTTATTAGTGAATACAGAAAAAACAAAAACAAAAAACCCAGAATTTCATCAATGGATCTGTGCCCATTTGCGCGGCATATGGTTGAGTCCATGACTCTGAAAGTTTTCTCTAGAAACCAAATCCACAGCCGTTTTCCGGCGTTCATTTCCAATACCTTGTTGCTTTTATTATTGGGTTTTGCTCGAAGATTTCATATAATTGTTATTTGTGGAAAACGATTTTAGAGAAAGGTGTCATCTGGCGGCCGATAGCCATAAAATTAATCCCTCACGCCGGGTCAGCACACAAAACAATAAAGAACTGACCACCGAAATACTTTCCATTCACAAAAATTAGAGTTCAAACCCCCAACCACTTGCTTAAAGAACACGTTTTTTAAATAGAAACTTTAGAGACATTAAAGCTTAAATTTTTTTCCTTGGTCTTTGTGCATAAGAAGTAAATGGATGGCTAATGTTTACCCTTTGTTTTTATCTATATTTTTATCCCTGTTTTTATACTTTCCATCACCAGCCTCTCTTGATCAGCCCAGTTATGGCTGCATAATATTGTGATGGTGAGGCGGCGCTTGTTCCTTGTCCCTCCTCGATGTAGCCATAACTCTTTGTGAAGAAGATTGATTAAAGTCATAAGCAATTGATAAAATAATTCGAATTTTGCTACTTCAGGAGCAATAACCAATAAAGATATTGTTTAGTCTCAACATTGGGATTCATAACACTTGCCCTTATTTTAATTTGTCATATTTCGTTAGCCACTTTCTTTTGGCTTCTTTCGTGATTTGACCCAATGTTAGATTTTCTATCTTCCCTTCAGGGATTATATCATTAATGTGCTCATAGCCCTCAAAATAGCTAGAGTCTTTCATACATTTGGCATTTGCTTCAGGCAATACTTTTGAACAATGGGTCTAAAATTTTATATATATATATATATATATATAAATATATAAATATATATATATATATATATATATATATATATATATATATATCCAAATCTTCCCGTGATATATAGATTTAGAATTTTACTATTTGTGAATTTTATTTTAAAAGTAAAATAAGATCTTAACTTTTACTTCCGCTTAATTCAAATACGATTGCAATTAGGTTGTCTATTTTAATATGGTTAAATATGTTATTCAATAATTTAATGCATGATTTGTGGGTTGATATCATTATACATATATGTTAAATGAGACAACTCATTACCATTTGGTTTTATGATTTTTATAATTAAATGCAATTTATTCAGTTATGCAATTAATTAAATTATATCTGGTTTGAATCGTTATGAATAATCATTCAATATATAATTATTATAGTTTTTCTTTTCTATATCCGAATAAGTGATAATAATTATAATTTTAGACCCATTGTTCAAAAGCATTGCCTGAAGCAAATGCCAAATATCTCTTTGCCCTGCACTTGGGGGCTGTTCCGGACCGTTTTTGGAAATTTATTCCCGCTTCGTTTCTTGGTAAAATTAAGCATATGATATATCAAATTGAAGATTGAGGTGTCTAGTTTATGGTGTAAAAGTTTTAGAGCAATTGGATGAGTAGATTCGATGTAGTAATTCATGGAGTGAGGGATGTTTAGAGCTGTTTTGGGGTTGGCTGGCAATTTTGCTTGTCCAACTTCAAACGGCGATAACCGGAGCAAACGAGCTCGAAACCAAGCGTGTGATAGCTTTCTAGAAAGGTAATTGAGTAAGAAAGAAAGATAGTAAGATATGAGGGACTGAATTTTTACTATGCGCCGGCAGAAATTTAGAGACCGAACCATGTTCGGATGAGTAGAAAACGCAAAAGCGTGAAATTGGCTAAATGGGTTTATGGGAACCCCTTAGTGTCTTATAATAAGTAAAGTAAGCTATAAAAATAGTATAGTTAAGTATTCCGCAAGAGTTTACAGTTACGGTCATAACTTTTAATTATTACGCTTTTTATGTTTTAACTGTTCGCGTAATAATCGAAAAAAGTTTATTCGCATTTTTATAAATGAATTGCTGTGATTGTAACTGCGCCGAATATCATAATTAATGTTAACAATACCGGTGTACATCGGGCTGTTACAACAAGTATACCGATCGCACAAGTAATATAGAAAGTAAGTAGAGTATCGTCTCCATAGGGATTAGGATCAAATATCAAATAAACATTCTCTTTAAGAATGGATGAATTCAAATAAGTTGTGACAAATAATGTCGATTTGAGTAAAAATGAGAACTGAAAATAAAGACTTATTTTTGGCTTATAGTTATGAGAAATAGCACAATAAAAATGAGAATTGATTTTGTAAAAGGAAAGAGAAAAGCATTGTAGGCAGGATACACTCACCAAATGATTCTCATTTCTTACTCTGGATTGATTTACAATGTTCATTTATAAAATTACTCGGATATATTATTATCTAAAAATATTAATAGTTAACCCTCAATTCCTTGCAAGGTTAGCCCTTTAATCCCAATTGGAACCCCAATTCCTTGCAATGTTCCTCATGGCATTAAGCAATGAACTCAATAATTTAAGCATCCGCAATTCAATACACATATATTCCTAGCATGCATATGAACCGTTGTCTTACCCCCTTTCAAGATCAAAACCTCAATATTCCTATCTAGGGTCCTAACCCTCAGACTATTATTAACTATTAGATTAATCAATTCTAATAAAGAAAATATTAAATACGCATAGGGTAGAGATAAAGATAATGATATAAATGAAGAATCATAAATCAATCCGTTGTAATAAGGGTTCACATAGGGCTCGTGACCCTAACTACAATAAAAAGAACTAGCCAACCATTATCATGGCTAGAAATCCAATATTCAACATAAACATAAAATGAAAGAAAAGAAGAAGAAATGGATCTGTGGAAGAATCCCTCTGAGCACCACCTTCGGTCCTCTTCTGAATGGAATGAGATGGATCCCTAATTCTATCAAGAGGATCCTATTTATAAGCCTCTTTTGCTTCTTCCAAAAATGCCCTCGGACAACACAGCGTGTCTTTCCCGCAATCCGGCGCTAGTTGGCGTCATTGTGGCGCCACTAGGCGCCGTGCTTCTATCAAAATTGAAAAGCCGGTGTGAATTTCTCGGAAACTGGCGCCATTACGCCACTGTGTACCGCTTCTATTTCAAAAATTTCATTTCTCAAGAAATTGCTACCAGTTGGCGCCATGACTCTGTCAAATTTGCTTTCCTTCCAAAAACCGGCGCCAGTTGGCTCCGGTGTGACACCAGTTGGCGCCACTTCCAAAGGTCCGCTGCAAAGTTCATAATTTGGCGCAGGTTAGCTGGTGCCATTCCGTGCCATGTTGCTGGAATTTGTGTTGTGCTACACTCGTGTGGAGTCGCGTCAACAGGCTTTTTATAATTTTGTAATTTTCACTTCTTTTACTTGTATAAACACAACCAATAGGTGAGAAAGGTCATTAAAATAGAAAAGTCAATTCAATAAGCAAATATTTATATAAATTGCTCTTTTATGACTCAATTCTTATCATTTTCAGCTTGGAAAACCACATTTGCCAGAGGCACATCAATTAGGAGTTTTAGTTCCTAATAATTTTTTGATATTTTCTTTTAGTCTAAATGGATCTGTATTCACTTTTACTGAATGAACCATCATTACGGCACTTATATCCTAATATTGGTGTAATTAAATAACCACTTTTGGAAGATGCTCGATTTACAAGCCAGGATAATAATATGTTTGAGATCACCACACAATGATTTTTGCATCTCGATGCTAAATATGCTGCGAATTTCATTATTTCCATATATGCTATGGAGAATCCTTCAGGGATTTTCATATAAATATCATCTTCAAGTGATCCTGCAATCACGACGTCCATTAAATGCATTTCAAGATGCATCCCAGTTGGCATATTGATTAGTAACGAACGTAATAAAATTTATTACGAGAGAATAACAAACATCATAATTGATGATGGATCTCTGTGAAAACCCCTATTCTTCCTTAATTGTCTCATTCTATTCATTTTAATTTGAATGCTTCTGGCATTCTTGACTGGTTTTGGGTTCTAGATCTAGATTATCTCTTAAGACGGGAAGAGCTACGAAAAAGTCAATGATGTCATCGTTGACACTTATAATGTTATCATATTTTTTCTCATATCAATATTGTTTATTACATACGTCAACATCAACCAAATCTTTGTCGTTTCCCATGACATTTCAATTTGGCCGTTTTGTATTCTCAAGATTGTTGCAATTAGCAGATGTATTTATTTCGTCGGGTTCGCTTTCTTCAGGATTAATCTCTTCAGGAGGCGCGATAAGTGACTTATTTTCATTTTTCGAGGATTTATGTCTTTAGTCCCTGTAACTTTAAGTAATTCATATAACACCTCACATATTTGAAATCCAATATTAAAGGTTTAATTATTGGTTAGAGGGTTTACTTAGTGAAAATCCTCAAATCTGAGTGAAAATACACATGAAGGGTAAAATGGTAATTTGACAAAATTGTGAGCCTAACCTGTGAAATGATAAAATTAGATTTGATTTGATGAGACTAATGATGGAAAAGGATTCAGAATGAAATTTGGAGTGAATTGACATTTTTTACAAAAATTGATGAATAGTGGTCGTTCCCATAATGGGAACAACATTCAACAGGTTGTTCCCCGAGTGGGAACGACGTTCGCTGAGTGGGAACGATATTCAGTAAGTTATTCCCAAAAGAGGAATGACATTCTCATGTTGGGAACGACCTTCCTAGGTTGTAAATGCCATAAAGTTATTTGTGGGAGAAAAATACAAATGACGAGATGTTTTGGGCAAAAAAATGTAGTTTTGTTAAAGTTATCAGAAACCCAAAAATAATGATGGGGGTAATTATTAAATCACTTTGGTGAATGTTAAAATGATGATTTGATGATTAGAACATTAATTAAAGATTAGTGGTATGATTGAGTGAGTTGAGGTGAGATGGCACTTGTAAGGCCCACCTCACTTAAGTGGGATATTAGGGCACATGTCCAATTGTGAGAGTGCATCATTTTCCTCTCTTTCTACTTCAAAAAACCGCATCTCCCTTCCACCATTGAAGAAAGGAATTAAAATTTGAGAAATTCATAACTCAAGCTACACTTAACAAAATTGAACGATTCTGAAGCCAAACTTGTGCGAAATATTGAGAAGAACACATTGCTACCCTCATTTTAGAGAGTGAATCATTGTATGAGGAAATTCTCCCTTAAGAAAGTGACAGTTTTGAAGCTTTGGTAGGCCATTGGAGGTGGCTTAACTTGCTTTGGTGCTTGAAAACACATCCTAGGAGTCATTGGAGATCATTTATGGTAAGTATTCTAACCCTTGACTCGAATTGATGATGGATTGAAAACGGGTATAGTTTTTGAATATGTGTGAGCTTATTGACGTAGTTGGAGGCATGTAATGGTAGTGTTCCTTTGAAATTTAATGCTCACGGTGATGATTGATGATGATTGAACTAACAAACATTCTTGTGAAAAAGTTTATGTAACTTAGGAAAATTTTCATAAATGAATATGATTCTTGAGAAAATGTGATATTGGAAAATTGTGTAATTGAGTTGTTGATGATTTGAACCATTGATAATTGGATTGTATGAGAGTGGAGTGCATGTGGTGTGAGAGAGAAATCCCTTGGTTTCTCTAGGGTATGCATTCGGCCATTTAGAAGGATTTAGGGAAAAATTGTGCAAGTTGGTATTTGGCTTGATGAATTGAGTTAATGGGTGCTTGAATCAACTAATATAGACCTAAGTATGCACCTTGAACCTTTAAATTGTAAGAAAATTTCCTAGCCCCTTGGATACATAAATTTCGGCTATATAGGGTATTTGTGGGGAAAATTATGCTAAGTTATGATTTGAGATAATTGTGAGTTGATTTGGTGTTGTGGGTGGTTAAGAAAACTATACGATTGGTGGAATAAATTAACAGCATGAACTAGGCAATTTGGCCATCATGGTCGAATTATAAACATGTAAAGGGAGTGTGCTGTCTTAAATTATGACTTGTTTAACAAGTTGATTGATGATCATATGTATGTGATCATTGTAAGTTGCCTCCCTTTGACGAAATCATAGAAGATTAAGGCTTAGAGCTTGTGGATTGCCTTTGGTCATTGACCAAAAGAATTTTGGCATTTCTTGTACAAGCTGAAGCTTGAGATAACTTGTGGTTGAAGCTACCTAACTTGGGAGCTTCAAAGAAGTAATCTCTTAGTACTTGGGTTAGTCCCCTTGTGTGCTCCACTATGCCCAATGGAGTAGTGGTTGGAAGTTTTAGATGCAATTGTATATGTTATAACACGATAATAGATGTTTATATTGATTGATATATATGAGTTTATACCATATCTCTAGTTAGTAGATAGTTTGCCATATTTTTCGTAGGGGACTTCCACTGGAGAGGCCTCTATATGGAGTTTCAGTTGGCCGGAGGCCATAGAGTTGTGATATGTTGAGGAGTACTCTAAGAATGTCTCGGGAGTTATAGTTATGGGTGCCTTGAATTATATCCCGGGGATATATTCTTGGATATGGACCCGATTGAGATTGCCTTATGTCGTATGTCGTAGACCATTGGGTCGTGTTGTTTATATGTTCTAATTATAGCAGTATTATTGTAATTATACATCTGAGTGAGCCATTGGGCGGAGTGATTCTCCAGAATCTTTGGATTACTAAGATATATTCATATATCTCACCCCGTATTATGGGGCTATGTTTCAGCTTCATGTAGCAGTGCTGGAGTGTTGGGCAAGAGGCCCACTGGTTGATGTGGAGGAGGGCCATTGGAGTATACCATGGCATTGGGCATATTTTGAATTTTATTTGATATGTTAGACTTAGTGCATGAACATGTTGTATTGCATAAGTGAAGTATACCATGTTTTGTTGTTGTTCATGTAGCATCTTGAGGCTAAGTCTAGTGATGATGTTTGTAATATTATTTTAGGCATTATGATGTAATAGTTTATTTGATAGTGGATTAACTGTAATTGAAGAATTATTGATCTTGTGTAATTATTGATTGATTATGTGATGGAAGGGTAATAGGCCTATTTTAGGTTATGATGTTGTTCAAATTGATAAATGCTTGTAAATGGATCATGTGATTGATATGAGTATCAAAAGTATAATGATTAAGTGTTGGATTACATTATGGATTAATCAATGAATTGAGTAAATAATATTATGGGTTGTAAGAGCACCAAGGTATGTTGAACCTTGTGTGCCACCCTTGGTCAATTAGGTACAATTTAGAGGATTACAACACACTTGGAGTAACTGCGATTAGTTAATAAAACAAAGAAAATGAGGTCAAAATTTCTAAAAAAGTGATCAATTTTTGGGAAACCATATCTCCCTGCACGATTTTCCAATTGAGGCATGCCATATCTCATTTTAAAGCTTAGGATGTCCCCTGTATTTTCCTAAAATTTGGTGTCATTCGGAGTAGTAGAACTTGCCTAGTTTTCAAATGAATGTGGACTGCTCTGTTTCACGTTGTGGGATGCAAATTCTGTCTGCGGTTTTCAAAAATTCATATCTTCCTCATTTCTTAGTCAAATTAGGCTTATAATATATCAAATTAAATCCCTTGGAATCTGGTTTCTTTTATCCAAAATTCAAAATTTTATGGGAAATGGAACACTCTTTTGGATTATAACTAACGTTATTGAACCCATAAATGTTAAAATGGAGGAGTTGTTCTACTAGCGGGGGTGAGAACGAATTTTTTTTAGGGGACGATAATGCCTTCTGTTCAGATGGTAGGAATGACTCATAAGAACGACTCTAGGGAACGTCCCATGTATTGAGGAACATCACATGTTCCCAGCTCACATATGATTTAGTAAAATAGACATAACTTGAGCTATATGGCTCCAGATCGAGTGAGGTTTGCACCTATGAGAAGCTAACACATAGGGCTATAACCTGGTAAAGTTTTAGGACTATTTAGTGTGTACATCATTCTCAGTTTAATTTAAAAGTTTCTGCCTTGTTTTGTTTAGAGTCTGTTTACAGTTTTGAGGGATCAACTTACGGCGAGCGTATCCGGAGTTAGAGAACTCCAATTGAGGCGTGTGATACCTTGTTGAAAATCTAGAAGAGTCTAGTTTAACATATAAAAAGTTGGATATTTTGGTAGAATGGATTGTCTGCAGTTTAAATAAAATTGCAGGTACCTTATGTTGGAAAAATGTTAAATTATGCATTTTTGTTTTCTTGGTTTATGGGAATCATCTAGCAACTTTAGATAGGTGTTATATGATTGTTAAGCTTTAGAAATTATATATCCATATTTGTATTTCAGTTATGATTACAGTTAGTAAAATGTTTAATACAGATGCTTTATAAAAACAATGTTTCTGTAAATGATATTAAAAAGAAAAAGTGTTCCTATATTTTTAAATGATCTGACGTGATTATAAATGCGCTTAATATCATATGTGATGATAACATACTAGGTGTATAACATGCTATTACAATTCACGCTTCCGGCATTGACTAGACTAAAACATATTTTGTCTCATTAATTCTCCACTATTGGTGACTCATTATTTTTAGTCACTCATTTCTGATCAATAAATATATATGGCATTTGTCTTGCTAAAGTTTGCAAGTTAATGATATTTTGAACTTCAAGTTCAATTATACTTGTACGTGAACCAAAATAATTCATTTGATTTTTTCTTTCAAAATAATTTCCTGAGATTTATTAAACCTATGGTTTTCTCCCCTTAATGCCGAAAAATGTTCTTAATTAAATATTTAATCAATGAATCATGTATTACACAAGTCGCCCTTCAGGGGCTCCAAGTACTCGATTTTGTATTAAGTCTCAAAAGCTAACATAAAAGTCAAACCTTTAGATGACATAAGGATATATATAATGCAACCAAAAATAGGTAGATGAGAAACATCAAGTTCATTTCCACCTATGAATTCAAGAAGGGAGTATGCATAAAAGCATATAAGCTAGTGAACTTTAGCTTCATGGTCATTTTTAAAAACATTGACATAAGCACGATTTTTTTCATATTTTTCCTCATATTTCTAGAGTTTAATGAGATAATTTTTCTATATCAGGTCCAGTTTTGGAGCCACTTTTATGGAAATATAAAGTTGCTAGATTGACCTATTCGGGAGTATCACTATGAAGTTTTTTATTTCCTCAAAAAACAAAAAAAATTGTGTACTTCAGATATATTAGTCATTATATTCACATGATGTCTTTCAGGGACAATTAGTCACATAATAATATTTGTAATTATTTGCAATATTCTAAAAATTAATTATTGTTTGAACTTCAAGTTCTCAATCATTTGGCCATATAACTAGATGGATAGTTCATTGAATTAATTCATCTAAATAAATAGTCAACTCTTCTAGATCTATTGCGAATATTGTTGCAGATATTGCCCATAACCACGTCCATGATTATGTAATTATATTGCATTCACTTGAAGGAATGACACAAAAATTGGTCAAAATGCTACAGGATCCAATGAATCTTCTGCCATAAATATTTATTTTTAAGATCATCACATAAATGAAGTATTTCACTGGAATGCTTCTACTATAAGAGTTTATCTTGTTCCTTAATTGATTCTCAATGTAACGAAATACAAGCTCTTATGGAGCCTTCAATCAATCTAGTAGAACTTGTCTTAGTAAAAATATAAGTTCTTATGAAGCCTTCAATCATGTCTAAAATTATAGTTTAGAACATCCGCTTTAAGGAATATGGTTTAGTCTATTGACCAAACTTTACGATACTTTATTTTCTATCATGGTCTGGAGTTATTGTTCTTCAGAAACCATTTCATATATATTCGTAAGAATAATGACCAAGAAAATTTATTCATTTTGTGCAATCCTTGAAGTTAGCAAAACTAACAAGATTAATGTAAGACAAATTATGTTTCTTAACAATAAAATCACCGTAAATAAGATATATAAAATCTAAGCAATGATTTAAATCAATATAAAATAAGAAAATAAGAAACATTAATGTAAATATATATGTGCTACTTTAGGAGCAATAATCAACAAAGATATTGTTTGTCTGACAAGTGGTTATGGCAATATGAATAATTTCCATGGTACGAGATTCACCATGCTTGCCTTTAATTTAATTAGCCATATTCATTTCAATAGCCACTTCAATTTGGCTTCTTTCCTTTTCATGGTTTGACCTGATGTTGGATTTTCTATCATCCCTATAGGGGTTACATAATTACCAGTGCTCATAACCCTCAAAATAACTAGTCTTTCATAGATTTGATATTTGCTTCAGGCAATGCTTTTTCAACCAACTGGTCTAAAATTATAATTATTTTCACTCACTTCAAGGATGTGAAAATTTGGCTTTTCAAGATCTGACATAACACTACATTGAAATATCCTTAAAATAATAACAAGGGTTATTAAAACACTTAGGGTTGGCAAAATGGGTCAACCCGGCTTGACCCGACCCAACCCGTGTGTAACCCAAAAAAATGAGCCGAGTTACGTTTGACTCGGAAAAAAAAACAAGCTACAAAACCCAACCAGACCCGAGATGGGTTATGGTTGGCTCGCAGGTTAGCTCGAAAAAATGGCTTGAGGGTTTTCATTATAAAGAAACATCTCAAATTTTGCATCAGCGACATCTCAAATTTTGCATTATTTAACAAAGAAAGTGGGGAAAACAAAAAGTAATTATGAATTGCATGTTTTCATTATAAAGAAACAAACAATTCTTTTGTGAAGGAAACGAAGTATGAGTCGTGGAAGCTTGGAAGGATTTAGAAAAACTTAGAATGAAGAACAGGAATTGGGTTTGTAGTGGTGACTGATGGAGTAAATAGTGTGAGAAACGAAAGAAAGTGACGACAATGTGGGTTTTGATACTATTTTTTGTATTTTTTAATTAAAAAAATAAACCCTCAACCCATGAGTTGACCCGTTTGACCCACGGGTTGTCTCGATTTTTTTCAAACTAGCTCGAGTTGTCAGCTTAATTTTGCCAACCCAACTCGACTTATTTTTTGCGGATTACGAGCCAATCTGACGAATTGGCTCTTTTTTGCCATCCCTAAAAACACTCGTCGCTATTTTAGGAGCATGGGTATATAGGTCGTCAAATACCAAATAAGAATATTTTTAAGCACTCATTACTACTGCAGGAATAAGAGGATATATATTGGCAAATGCCTAATGTCATCTCATCATTTTTACTTCAGGGGCATAATGGTATACGTTATCAAATATCCAATAAGAATTTTCAAGCACTCATTACTACTTCAAGAGCATGAGACACTAACTAGTTGTGATTGGTAGTAATATATGCCATTTGTACAAAAAGTTAGATGTGATCTTGATAGCTCAATATAGGATGATAACACACATGTGTAACGCCCTAATTTAATAATCGGATTATTAACTACATATGGTCATACTATTCGCATCTAACTAATTAAAGTAGCGAAAGACTTAATAAAATTTCTAATTACACGATGTAATTTTGTGTATAACTTTTCTTTTTAATAATTCCACTATTTATATAATTATATATACAGTCCCATACCTATACAAAGTTCCAATTTAAATTCCAAGTGATCATAATCGATGACCAATCACTATCCGGATATGATAATTTATACCATTCTGTATAGAGTTAAATGGACAGCATGACAGCTATAAATTGGACTATAACAGGGATTAAATCCCACTATTTTAACCTGTTCCTGATATACAGAAAAGTCCAACCAAAATACACACACTGAATATGACTCTATGCCAATACAATATCAAACTACTTGACTTGCTAATACACACATACGCAAACACATACCTCCCAAAATGATTATCAACTATACACATGCATGATCATATACTTCATGCACTAGCAAGATAATTAGGTTTTTCCTTTTGTTGAATTCTCATTGCACTAGTCCATTGCTCTTACGACTGATGTACCTGTGATTTAAATCATAGCCCCATGACGGGGTGAGAAATGAATCCCAATAAGACTCTGGGTTTATGGAGTAGTCTCCACCCACGAGTTCACTTTCTGCATAAAAGGTTGAATATAAAGCATATAATACAACATGTGATTTTTATCATTTTATCCTACTAATTATATCTCACTGACTATATCTCATTGACTTGTTTCGGAAGCCTTTATACTCTTCTATATCCCACTTCTTATATTACGGAAGATTTATACTTCCCTGTGTGGTGATAATTTAGTATTAATATATTATATAGCTAAGAACACATTCTATGTTTTGATTACTCAATCACCTTTCTATGTCTTGATTACTCAATCACATTTCTACGTCTTGTTAATATTTGTACTGCGGAAGATTTGTACTTCCGCTATCCCTCTTTCTACTTGTCTACTTACACCATATTATAACATAATATCAATGTATATAAATTATACACATCATGAATGTATCTGTCTATATGAATGACGTATATGCATCTGTACTGAATATCTCACTGTTAATCATATATACAATTTAACCATCATCCTTAATGGACTTTGGATACGGGAAAAAACTCCCAACCAATAACTTACCTAAAAAAGCTGAAATTCACTCCTTACTTGAATTTCATTCTTCAACCTATTATACCATCCAAATTATAATTAATACCAAATCATGCCACCGCACAAGTCAAAGACAATTACCCCATGTTTTCATATTTATTAAATATTACAATTTCTACATGGATAGTAGGTAAAACAAGGTTTTTGGTACCTTAAGCTACATAAAATACCCAAATAGGACCTTACTCATTTTCTTTCTTTTAAATACTAACCAATCATTATTAAATTTCCTATGAATCATTGTTTTGCATAGCCTATGAATTAAACACTTAATTTGCACAATAATTTCAATATGGCTGAAATGCACACACAATTTCTAGAATTGATATCTTGTACCACTTTAATCACAAAATTGTCATTTCTTATCCAATTAATATGAATTTTTGATATATTATAGTATACACATGTATATTTAATTTACAATAAACCACACTTTATTTGGAGTCATACAGCTTCAGATATGATTTTTCTAAAATGACAGCCCCAAATTGACATATAACCAAGTTCATGCATCATTTTCACTTCTTTTGATTTTTCCATCCCTTGAATCTTAAATCTAATCATACCATGACTTCAATTTCACTTTTACATTATTACAAACACATGGTACACCCTATTTAACATTATATGGCTGATTGGTTCATTGAAGAATCACTAATCCCACATGCTTGTTTTTAATTTTTTTCTATGCATAATTTTACATAGATTTAATAAAAGACCTCAAAACCAATTAAAATCACATAAAACAACATCATTTAATCATGATATTATCATACCCTAACCAACCATATAATGCTTAATAAAATAACTTTCAATCATCAAAATCAATATGTAATACCTTATATTTTTCTAAGCTTCCTTATGAACTAGGCAACACTTTCCACCCAAGTACTTGTCAAAACCCCAACTTTCTCTCTCTAGGTGAATAGTACCATCCCTATTTGAATGAGTGTTTGTCTCACTACAAGGATCCTCAAGAAGAAAAGAAAGAGAATTTACGTTCACAAGACCAAAAGCTACAATTTTTATGCAGTAGGTTTTATCTAAAAATGCCTAGAACCACTTCAACTCTCTTGCACTTTCTCTCGCCATGCTCACGGCCTTAAGGAGAAAAGAAGAAGAAGAAGTGTGTGCGGGACTCTCTTGGAGAAAAGATAACTGGTAGCAACTTAGTGAAATATCTCCAAAGTTACTTATCTTTACAACTTTATAACTTTACACACTTGCTTAAATCCTATTGGTCCTTATACTTCCCAATTGCATTGTCATATTCCAATACAATATTTTAGAACACTTAGTCACTAAGGAACCACTTCACTTTGGAGAAAGATGACTAGGATTGCTTACTTGTCTATTTGACACCTTTTGAATATTCAAACTTGTCATTCATTAGTCCATTTGTTCAAGACTAGTCAAACTTAATTCTATTTGATTGGTCTTCACTTAACTTTGACCTTCTTGAATATAAAACATACAAGTCACAAAGAACTCACTCATGCATAAAAGAATCATGCAAAGAATTTACAAAGTTAAGTTATGTTACTAACTTGACAACTTTGTATTCGTCCTTAACCTATATCAATTTTCATTGGTTTATTAATCCTTACGTTGACCTTTTTTTAGAAATTAATCTAGACATTTTTTATCATAATAAGATCACTTTGAATCCGTGAAATTAACTATAGAATTCAATTACATCATCAAAATCAAGCTTTGACCTCACCTTGGTCAATTTCCAAAATAATCCTGACTTTTCACATAATGACATCTATGTCCGCATATATATCTTATATTTATATTAGGGTCAGCATAAATTATATCCTTGTATATCTTATCATCTTGATTTCATGATCAATTGACCATTATTTAACACAAATGTTCACAATTTCCATAAACACCACTTGATCTAATGAACTCTTACTTGATTTATTTAACTTCACTTGGTTATAAGGGTTGTTATATTCACCCCATCTTTTTAAGATTTTGTCCACAAACAATCACACAAATGTCAGATAACTCATCATCACATGAGTTCCAGCAAAATGACCGTACTATTAAGAAATCAGAAATGTTTATCCAACTTAAAGTTGTTGTGAAATGTATTTCCAGTGTATTGCAGTCAAACGTGTTGGTCAATATGACGCGATTGGTCACGTCACTTTGCATGGAGCGACTGGGTGCCATGTAGGCAACCCATGGAGTCCCGTCAGCCACCTTGGCGCACGCCAATTGAATCCCGTCATTCATCTTGGCGTGGCCACGTCAGAACCGCCAACTTCTATCCTGTCACACACCATGGCGGATCCACGTACACACAGTCCCACGGTGGTCTTGGTTCGCGAAAAGGCTATTAGTACCTAATTTCCAACTACGTTTCTACATTAAGTCACTTAATTAAATAAGATACATGTTATGTAAAACACAAATTAAAAATCAAAAAATATTATATTTTAATTATTTCATTACAATTATGCATAATATTTCATTAAAACATTAGGTATAATTAATTCTTAATAATCACATTAAATATTTAACTAAATTTGATTATTTGTCCCTGATTTTTACTAAAATATTATAAATATTTAGTTAAATCACTAATTATAATTTATGTCTAATAATTTTATTAACAATAAAATAGTGTAACTAAGTAGGTTTTTTACATTAGCTTTCATAACTCATAATTACTAAATTAATCTGTTTATTTTTTTTCTTAATGTTTCATTAACAATTAATCTGCTCACCCAAAAAAAAACCCTAAATAAACAATTAGTGGATCTAAAAGGTATCAATAATTCTAAGGCTAATAATTGTATTTATAAAATTAAACACTAATTATAAAAAAACCTAAAAGGATATTACCGTTTCAATAATTGAGACAGTAATTACAAATTCATTAATTTACTAATAAATTTCATTACTACAGTTATACTAACATAAACACTAAGGTAATTAAAATAATTAAAATACTTTTTATTACTATTTAATAATTACAGTATATAAATTAATGTATTGAATTGGTTTCTTTCGTGTAATTTCATTGCATTTACTTACTAAATTAATCAAAACAATAATTATATATTAATTACAATTACTAAATTTGCTTATAAAAAAAGATTCAGGGCTACTGCATCTAGCGTTTTCAGTAGTTAATTTCATTGCATCTAACGTATTAACTAATTTTTAATTTAACATTTTCAATAGTTCTACAACCTAATTAAATTTATCTAATAATTAAAACATTAATTAATACGTAATTCAAAAATTCTTAAAGTTTAAATAATTACTAATTATAATTACAATCTTACATTAATAAAAACATTAATACCAAATTCCTTTGGCACAGGTGGTAAGGAGTCTGGGTCTCTTAACCAGTGGTCTCGAGTTCGAATCCTGGGAATGGAAAAAAAAAAAGATTTGGGAGAGCCGCCCCCGAAGGGTCCGACAGTGCTCGATGGAGATTAGTCTTCGGTTACGTCTGGAGGATATCTTTGAATTTATTAAAAAAAAAACATTAATACCATAGACATTATCTAACGAGGGTGAAAAAAGTGAGATGAATGCATGACACTGACACCAACAAAACGCGTCATTGCTCTTGACGGGTTCAAAAGCGTGCAGAAAGCAACACGAGTTTCTGAACACGTTCCTCATGGACACGCCATGATGTCTGGTGGGACTCCATCGGCTGATTACATGGCACCCAGTCGCGCCATGGAATTTGACGGGACCATTCGTGTCATGTTGACCAACGTGTTCGACTATGATACACCGAAAATACATTTCACAACAGCTTTGAGTAGGAGAAACATTTCTGATTTCTTAGTAGTACGGTCATTTTGCCCATGAGTTCTTGTATGCAATTCTCAATGATAAACTTATTTGGATACATCCTTAATGGATAATTTACTCAATGCTCTTATGAACTAGATAATCTAATCAATCCAACATTGTATACACTATGATACAGATGACGTTCTGTATAGAACAACAAGAAGGATTTGTAAAGTCTGTATATTCAAGATAACTGTTTCTACACAACTAACTACCTTTTATAGATGTTTTTACAAGCCACGTAGGCATAACCCCAACCTTATTAACTACCTCAACTATACAATAACAAGACATTGGGCCTGTACCCAAAACATGGTTTATAAAACCCCTGGGCCTATAGGACAAAGTCCTTGACCCATGTAGGCCCCACCCTTTAACCTTGTCCCCTTTCTTGCTACCGTATCAACTGCCCTCCCTTGAAAAGTGACCTTGTCCTTAAGGAGCAGTTTTGGATAAGCCTTGCGTAGCTCTTCATCTTCTTCCCAAGATGCATCCTCCAGTACTGTAGCTGACCATTGGACCAAATGCTGCAGCCGTGAAACACCAATCACCAATACTTCTCTTGAATCTAAAATAGCCATAGGTTGTTGAACCAGTTTGTTCTGCACGATTTCTGACGGCAAGGGTTCACAACTAACATCATTTGCGCCATAAAATTGCTTCAACACAGATACATGAAATACTGGATGAATCAAGCTTCCTGCTGGTAGAGTTAACCGATAAGCAACAGGACTAATGACTTTCTCAACCACATAAGGCCCAAAATATCTCTTAGTTAGCTTATGATTTGATCTTCGTGCAACAGAAACTTGTCTATACGGTTGTAACTTGATTAAAACCTTATCACCAACCTGAAATCTGCGTTCCTGTCGATGTTTATCTGCTTGATGCTTCATACGTTCTTGAGCTCGGCGCAACTGAATCTTCAAATACTCCCATAATTCTTGTCGTTGCTGTAACAATGTATCCACTGCCTCGATCTGAACAACATCCTTCTGATATTGGGGAATCAGAACCGGAACCTTCCTAAACACTGCTTGATAAGGCGACATATTGATAGCAGAATGCACTGAAGTGTTGTAATGCAATTCCGCCCAACACAACATATGGGACCATTGGGAATTCTGTTCGGAGCAAAATGCTCTTAAGTACTGCTCTAGATAACGATTTGTAACTTCCGATTGGCCATCAGTTTGTGGATGGTAAGCTGAAGTTGCAAGCAGCTTAGTACCACTCAACTGAAATAAATGGCGCCAGAATTTGCTCATAAACACTGTGTCACGATCAGAGAGTAAGGTTTTAGGAAACCTATGATGTTTGACCACCATTTCACAAAAAAGCTGAGCCACTGTGGCTGCTGTGTAAGATGAAGGAAGAGGTCCAAAATGAGCATATTTTGATAATCTATCCACTACTACCAATACAGTAGTGAACCTATGAGATCGAGGAAGAGCTGTAATGAAATCAAGAGTGAGATCATCAAAAATAGCATTGGGAATAGGTAAAGGTTGCAGTAATGTAAGAACCCGCACCGCTAATTAAGGTAATTAGTGGGTTAATTATGTTAATTAGGAAATAATTCCATAATTGACCTTAATAATTATTATTGGGCTTAAATAATTATAATGAACGGGTAAAAATGCTGAAAGTCGTTTTTCGGAAGAAAAGCGCAGATACCGGTTCTGCTACTCGGTATAAATGCGTACCGGAAAAGTATCCCGGAAAATTATAACGAATGCATGATAATTACTAGAATATTATGTAGGACTTGTAAATCAAGTTTCAAGTCAAAATGACGTAATCTGATGCCAGAACTGATACTGGCTATGGAAAAGCGCGTACCGGAAAGGTGCTCCGAAAAATAAAATAAAAATATGAAAAATCTTAGAAAAATGTCTAGGTCTAGAATCCGAAGTTTGAGATCAAGATCTTTTACTTTGCTATTAAGACTAATACTGCGCGTTGAGGCTTAATGCCTATTTAAACATAAGTTGGCACATGATCCTAGGTCAAAAACCTATTCCCTACGTGCCTCTTTTCTGCATATTCCTTCAGCCACCCTTGGTCACCTTCCCCTCCATTGTTGTGAGCCAAGGAGCTTCCTTTCTCCTTGGTTTCTTCTCCTTGTGCCTTGTGCTTGTGAGAGCTTGCTTGGTGAGGGAGTGTGAGGTGTTTTCTCCTCTGTTCCAGCCACTGTGAGAGAGGTTGTGAGGTCTGAGTTTGTGGTTTTGGGTGGTGGGAGTCTTGTTCTTGAGTGGTGAAGCCTCAAGAAGCTTTTTTTGTGAGGAAAGGTCCTTGCTTGGGTGACATTTTCGTGCACCCTTGAAGTCTGTACTTTGGAGCTGACTTGTGAGCTCCAAGAGCACCATTGTTGGCTGCACAAAGCTTGGGGTAAGTGTTCTACACCTTTGATCTTAAGTTTAATGCTTAAAGTTGGTGTCTTGGCATGTAAAAGATTAAAATGAAGTAACCAACACCTAAATGAACTTGTATATGCTTAAAGATGCATGCTTTAACGTGTACATGTGTTAAAAGTTGGATCTTTGGGATGGATATTCACGAAATGCAGAAACTGCATTCTGTTGTGAGATATCCGGATATCTGTCGAACAGATATCCGGATATCAGTATCCGGATATGGTATCCGGATATGGGATCTGGGTATCCGGATATGACATATCCGGATATGTCCAGTATGATATCCGGATATGGCATATCCGGATATGCCCTTCTGATATCCGGATATCCTGGGTTCTGCGCAGACAGTAGCTGTACTGTATGAACAGTAAGCTATTGGGTGTGTGTGGACCCTAGTTTAAGGAAGTTGAACTTCTGTAATTAATGAACTAAATCAGAATCATATGATTAAGGGCTTATGGCTTTGTTGGAAGCCTTAAGACGTAAAGCGTAAAGGAAAGGCGTAGTCTTTAAGTTGTATGCTTGTGATGCATGAATATTAATGTATTATTGGTCCATATCAGATTGTGATACTGCTGTTTGTGGACTTGTGAGTGTTTGGACTCTTGGCTTGGATAGCTAGCTTGCAAGGTAAGCTTTCGTGTCCTCGGTTTAGCCATTTTGATGTTCCACCATGTCCCATGAGGATGGGTTTATGCATGCTGTGCTACATGCTTTATTATTTTGGAAATGCTGTTGAGCTATTTATATGCAATGAGCTTTTATGAGATGCATGTGGTGTCCACCTATACGGCAATCCTGAGTATGTAGTACATACAAGATGGAGAAGCTGTGGGTGAGGTGCAGGTAGTATCCATGTACTCATGTAAGCATAGACGTATTCCTACATTTCTCTGGCCAGTAGATTTGAAAGCACACATGGCATGATTAATTGCTGCATCGCATGATTTTGGAACTTATACTGTAATACTGTTTTTGGAACTTATATTACACATGTAAGTGAGCTTGGGTTGGAGACTCCTTGAGGACCCCTTGTCTTACTGAGATTTCTTGTTAGAGATCTCACCCCACGTTTGGGGACGCTTATTTCAGGATCAGGTAATGTTGAGGGCTCAGGTGGCAGGAGGCCAGAGCTGAGCTGATTGATGATATGCTGACTGCTGTTATGTTTTCCGACTGTTGTTTATGTTTTCTGCTGAGTTTATGTTATGACTGTTATTGGGCATTGTTGCCTTATTTGGTGAGCATGGGGTTTGTCCATGCCACACGGTTTGACTATTGTCTTTTAAGTTAATGTTGTAATTAAAGTATCAGGATTTTGACCCAGGCTATGTGTTGTAGTCCCGTGGTTTTAGATACTCACCTTATATTTATGTACGAGGTATTCAGTTAGTTGTCTTGCAATTTACATAAAGGCAGTATTTTTATGAAAATGATTAAGTAATCAAGTTGGTTAAGTTAATGACGTCATAATTGAATTAAAGAAAAAGTTATTCCGCATTTTAATTAAGCGTGGCTTAATACGATAGTGTGTTAACAATCCGGGTTAACTCGGGCTGTTACATTTTATGGTATCAGAGCACTTTCTAGGAAAAAGCCTGTATGTATTGCAATAACTTAGGATATGTCGTTGCGTGTCTACTTTGTGTTCTCTCTAACTGGTGTGTGTTACGATAATGCATATGTGACCACATGGCGTGGGCCTGATCAACTCATTCTTTGTGTAACTTGTGCAGAGTCATGGTGCCACCGAGGAGGAACACAAGTACGAGCGAGGATCAGACGGATCCTGTCCTGGCTGCATTGGCTGAGATGCAGGCGGCCCGACTAGCTGACCAGGAAGCCACGAGGCTGGCGAACCGGGCGATGCTGGACGCTATTCGAGATGCGAACCGACAAACCACGGCAGAGGTTCTGGAGGAGAACCGGATGGCCAACATGACTATGATGAGGGTCATGTTGGAGGAGTTGAGGGTTGGTCCTGCTGCTGGCCAGGGTCCTCCACCACCTCCACCGCCGCCACCGCCTCCACCTCCGCCTAGTCAACAGGAGGACACCCAGAGCCAGATGGGTGAGGGTAGTCATTTGACGGGGGCTATGCAGACTATCCCCGTGCTTGCTGAGGATCGTGACGAGATCGATCGCCGGCTGAATGCTTTCCGCAAGCATAAGCCACCTACCTTCGACGGATCGTATGATCCCATTGCTGCTGCCAGATGGCTACAGGCGCTGCACAAGATTTTCCGGATCATGCAGTGCACGGATCCGCAGAAGCTGTTGTTCGCCACTTATATGCTGGAGGGCGAGGCCCATGAGTGGTGGACCAATCTTTCTCAGGTCTACGAGATGCAGGGCCATGTGATGACGTGGCCATTCTTCGAGGAGAGCTTCTTGTGTCAGTACTTCCCTTATGACTCACAGGAGAGGAAGCAGGGGGAGTTTGACCGGTTGGTACAGGGCTCGTTGTCTGTCGACGAGTACCTGGCCAAGTTTAATGAGCTGGTCAAGTTCTCTCATTTCCGCATGGCGAGACCGACTCCCGTTGTTCTTGCGGCTAAGTTCCGGAAGGGACTTAATGAGGACATTGCTGGACATCTTGCTGGTTCTGCTTCGAGAGACTTCAGAGCTTTAGTACAGCAGTGCCGCGACATCGAGGACTACTGCCATGCGAGTCAGGCCAAGAAGGCCAAGGTTGAGGTGCCACAGAGCACTGGTGGTTCTACTCCCTGGAAGAACAAGAATTTTGCGAACAAGGGCAAGGGCAAACCGTTGGCGGCTAAGCAAGCGCCAAATCAGTTCAGAAAGACTGCTGCTCAGGGGAACACAGCTAGACCTCCTGCTCCCAGATGCTCTGGATGCGGGAAGTCACACTTTGGGCCGTGTTCTACCGGACAGCTGATATGCTTCCAGTGTGGCAAGGAGGGCCACTATTCCAGAGACTGCCCGACGGCGAGAGTTGCTGCAGTGCAGGCTGTGCCATTGCAGATGGTTCCTACTGGGGCACCGGCCGTGCCACCTACTACAGGGCGAGTGTACACACTTGATCGTCAGCAGTCGGACAGAGCTCCGAACCTGGTCAGAGGTACTGTTACCATTGGTGGATCAGCTGTTGATGTATTATTTGATTCCGGGGCAACGCACTCTTTTGTTGCTACCCCTATTGTTGTGGGGCTTGAGTTGCCCAGTGATGTGCTTTCTCCACCGATGCGGGTGACCACCGCCACCGGAGAAAAATGTTTGACCTCCCCTGTTCATCGCGATGTAGCGTTTCAGTGGGATGGTCGTGACTTCTCGGTGGATCTGATAGGATTACCGATGGCCAGCCTTGAGATTATTCTGGGAATGGATTGGTTGTCCAGAAATTGTGCGATGATTGATTGCTGTGCCAAGAAAGTGGTGATGTCTCCGAGTGGGTCCACAGCCAGTTCCTCACTGTTCATTTCAGTCCTGCAGGCGAGGAGGGCCTTGAGAGCAGGGGCTTTTGGCTATGTCATGTTGGGAGGTTTGGTGAGTGGGACACAGGAGGATCTCACTGGCATTCCTGTGGTGAGGGAATTCCTCGAGGTGTTTCCTGAGGAGATTCCTGAGTTTCCACCACAGAGGGAGATAGAGTTCTCCATCGATTTATTGCCTGGTGTGGGGCCTATATCGTTGGCTCCATACCGGATGTCGCCACCAGAGTTGGCGGAGCTGAAGAAGCATATCGAGGAGCTTTCAGCGAAAGACTTTATTCGGCCGAGTGTGTCTCCCTGGGGAGCACCGGTCATATTTGTGAAAAAGAAAGATGGGACCATGCGGTTGTGCACCGACTACAGACAGTTGAACAAGGTGACAATCAAGAACAAGTACCCTCTTCCACGCATAGATGATTTGTTGGATCAGCTCAGGGGTGCTTGTGTGTATTCAAAGATCGATCTCCGATCCGGTTACCATCAGATACGGGTAAAGCCGGAGGATGTCCCAAAGACAGCGTTTCGCTCGAGGTACGGGCACTACGAGTACTTGGTGATCCCGTTTGGACTCACCAATGCACCCGCAGTGTTCATGGACTACATGAACAGGATCTTCCAGCCGTACCTGGATCAGTTTGTGATCGTCTTCATTGACGACATCTTGATTTACTCCAAGACGGAGGAGGAGCATACTGAGCACTTGAAGATTGTTTTGCAATTGCTAAAAGAGAAAAAGCTCTATGCAAAGCCGTCAAAATGTGAGTTTTGGCTCAAGGCGGTGAAATTTCTGGGTCATGTAATTTCTGCTAATGGAGTTGCAGTGGATCCGAACAAGATTGAGGCCGTGATGGATTGGGAGAGGCCCAAGACGGTTACAGAAGTGAAAAGCTTCTTGGGTTTGGCAGGCTACTATAGGAGGTTCATAGAAGGATTCTCTAAGATGGTGCTACCGATGACTCGCCTTACCCGAAAGAAGACTCCATTCGTGTGGACACATGAGTGTGAGGAATGTTTCCAGGAGTTGAAGGAGAGACTGACTACTGCTCCAGTGTTAGTTCTTCCTGATCCTGCGGAACAGTTTGAGTTATACTGCGATGCTTCTGGAAAGGGGCTAGGTTGTGTGCTGATGCAGAAAGGGAAAGCGGTTGCTTACGCTTCAAGACAGTTGAAACCTCATGAGGAGAACTACCCGACTCACGACTTGGAGTTGGCAGCCATTGTTTTTGCTTTCAAGATTTGGAGGCATTACCTGTTTGGCATGAAGTTTGCTGTATTCAGTGATCATAAGAGCCTGAAGTATCTGTTTGACCAGAAGGAGTTGAACATGAGACAGCGTAGATGGATGGAGTTCTTGAAGGACTACGACTTTGAGTTGAGGTACCATCCTGGCAAGGCCAATGTGGTAGCCGATGCTTTGAGTCGGAAATCCGTGAGCTTATCCAGCTTAATGATGAACGACTACGAGGTGATCGAGAAGTTCAGAGACTTGAGAGTGAACTCCTTGTTTGGGGGCGCACTGCTCGAAATGGAAACAGTAGAGGTGATTAATGAGCTGATGGAGAAAATTAAAGAGGCGCAAGTGCAGAGAGAGTGCCTCGATTATGTGAAGAACCAGGACGGTGTGTCTTGGAACGAGGATGATTTGTTGCTGTTTCAGAAGAGGATCGTTATTCCTCGAGGGCCATTGACCGAGGAGGTTATGGCAGAGGCTCATAAGGGCCGGTTCACTATCCACCCTGGTGCTACGAAAATGTATCAGGACTTGAAAAGAAACTTTTGGTGGCCGGGCATGAAGAAGGACATAGCGATTTACGTGTCCAAGTGTTTGATATGTCAGAAAGTGAAGATCGAGCACCAGAAACCGTCTGGTAAACTTCAACCTCTTGAGATTCCACAGTGGAAGTGGGAGAGTATTTCCATGGACTTCGTGGTGGGATTGCCCAAAACTCAGGCTGGTTGTGACTCAATTTGGGTCATTGTGGACAGATTGACCAAGTCTGCCCATTTTCTTCTAGTGAAGGTGAGCTTCACTACAGAGCAGTTGGCCAAGCTATATGTCCGCGAGATTGTGAGGCTTCACAGGGTGCCCGAGAGTATCATCAGTGATAGGGACCCGAAGTTCACATCTCGGTTCTGGGAGGCGCTGCAGGAGGCTTTTGGTACGCAGTTGAGATTGAGTACCGCCTATCACCCTCAAACTGACGGACAGACTGAGCGGACCATCCAGACATTGGAGGACATGTTGAGAGCTTGCACGTTGGAGCAGGGTTCTGCATGGGATAGGTACCTTCCGTTGGTAGAATTCTCGTACAACAACAGTTTTCATGCTAGTCTGGGCATGGCACCCTACGAGGCGCTGTACGGTAGGAGGTGTCGGACTCCTACTTGCTGGTCTGAGGTTGGAGATAAAGAGCTTTTTGGCTTGGACTTTGTCCAAGATACTACCCAGCAGATCCAGATGATCAGGGAAAAGTTGAAGCAGGCACAGAATCGCCAGAAAAGCTACTATGATGTCAAGCATCGACCACTGGAGTTCAGTGAGGGTGAGCACGTGTTTGTGAAACTTTCACCTGTCACCGGTGTTGGACGGGCACTCGGAGTGAGGAAGTTGAGCCCGCGGTTCATTGGGCCCTACCAGATCCTTGGTAGAGTAGGACCAGTTGCCTATCGACTTGCCTTGCCTCCGAACCTAGCCAACATCCACGACGTGTTTCACGTGTCTCAGCTTCGGAAGTACATAGCGGACCCTTCGCACGTGGTGCAGCCGGATGATGTGGAGGTTCGGGAGAACCTAAAGACTCCCGTCGGACCACTCAAGATCCTCGATCGAGGCGAGAAACAGCTTAGAAGCAAGATCATTCCGATGGTCAAGGTGCAGTGGACTGGGCGTAGTCCCGAGGAGTGCACGTGGGAGCGAGAGGATGAGCTTCTCCGACAGTATCCCGACTTTCGAGACAGGTATGTTTCTGATTTTGAGGACAAAATCCTTAAAAAGGTGGGGTGAATGTAAGAACCCGCACCGCTAATTAAGGTAATTAGTGGGTTAATTATGTTAATTAGGAAATAATTCCATAATTGACCTTAATAATTATTATTGGGCTTAAATAATTATAATGAATGGGTAAAAATGCTGAAAGTCGCTTTTCGGAAGAAAAGCGCAGATACCGGTTCTGCTACTCGGTATAAATGCGTACCGGAAAAGTATCCCGGAAAATTATAACGAATGCATGATAATTACTAGAATATTATGTAGGACTTGTAAATCAAGTTTCAAGTCAAAATGACGTAATCTGATGCCAGAACTGATACTGGCTATGGAAAAGCGCGTACCGGAAAGGTGCTCCGAAAAATAAAATAAAAATATGACAAATCTTAGAAAAATGTCTAGGTCTAGAATCCGAAGTTTGAGATCAAGATCTTTTACTTTGCTATTAAGGCTAATACTGCGCGTTGAGGCTTAATGCCTATTTAAACATAAGTTGGCACATGATCCTAGGTCAAAAACCTATTCCCTACGTGCCCCTTTTCTGCATATTCCTTCAGCCACCCTTGGTCACCTTCCCCTCCATTGTTGTGAGCCAAGGAGCTTCCTTTCTCCTTGGTTTCTTCTCCTTGTGCCTTGTGCTTGTGAGAGCTTGCTTGGTGAGGGAGTGTGAGGTGTTTTCTCCTCTGTTCCAGCCACTGTGAGAGAGGTTGTGAGGTCTGATTTTGTGTTTTTGGGTGGTGGGAGTCTTGTTCTTGAGTGGTGAAGCCTCAAGAAGCTTTCTTTGTGAGGAAAGGTCCTTGCTTGGGTGACATTTTCGTGCACCCTTGAAGTCTGTACTTTGGAGCTGACTTGTGAGCTCCAAGAGCACCATTGTTGGCTGCTCAAAGCTTGGGGTAAGTGTTCTACACCTTTGATCTTAAGTTTAATGCTTAAAGTTGGTGTCTTGGCATGTAAAAGATTAAAATGAAGTAACCAACACCTAAATGAACTTGTATATGCTTAAAGATGCATGCTTTAACGTGTACATGTGTTAAAAGTTAGATCTTTGGGATGGATATTCACGAAATGCAGAAACTGCATTCTGTCGTGAGATATCCGGATATCTGTCGAACAGATATCCGGATATCAGTATCCGGATATGGTATCCGGATATTGATATCCGGATATGGGATCTGGGTATCCGGATATGACATATCCGGATATGTCCAGTATGATATCCGGATATGGCATATCCGGATATGCCCCTTCTGATATCCGGATATCCTGGGTTCTGCGCAGACAGTAGATGTACTGTATGAACAGTAAGCTATTGGGTGTGTGTGGACCCTAGTTTAAGGAAGTTGAACTTCTGTAATTAATGAACTAAGTCAGAATCATATGATTAAGGGCTTATGGCTTTGTTGGAAGCCTTAAGACGTAAAGCGTAAAGGAAAGGCGTAGTCTTTAAGTTGTATGCTTGTGATGCATGAATATTAATGTATTATTGGTCCATATCAGATTGTGATACTGCTGTTTGTGGACTTGTGAGTGGTTGGACTCTTGGCTTGGATAGCTAGCTTGCAAGGTAAGCTTTCGTGTCCTCGGTTTAGCCATTTTGATGTTCCACCATGTCCCATGGGGATGGATTTATGCATGCTGTGCTACATGCTTTATTATTTTGGAAATGCTGTTGAGCTATTTATATGCAATGAGCTTTTATGAGATGCATGTGGTGTCCACCTAGACGGCAATCCTGAGTATGTAGTACATACAAGATGGAGAAGCTGTGGGTGAGGTGCAGGTAGTATCCATGTACTCATGTAGGCATAGACGTATTCCTACATTTCTCTGGCCAGTAGATTTGAAAGCACACATGGCATGATTAATTGCTGCATCGCATGATTTTGGAACTTATACTGTAATACTGTTTTTGGAACTTATATTACACATGTAAGTGAGCTTGGGTTGGAGACTCCTTGAGGACCCCTTGTCTTACTGAGATTTCTTGTTAGAGATCTCACCCCACGTTTGGGGACGCTTATTTCAGGATCAGGTAATGTTGAGGGCTCAGGTGGCAGGAGGCCAGAGCTGAGCTGATTGATGATATGCTGACTGCTGTTATGTTTTCCGACTGTTGTTTATGTTTTCTGCTGAGTTTATGTTATGACTGTTATTGGGCATTGTTGCCTTATTTGGTGAGCATGGGGTTTGTCCATGCCACATGGTTTGATTATTGTCTTTTAAGTTAATGTTGTAATTAAAGTATCAGGATTTTGACCCAGGCTATGTGTTGTAGTCCTGTGGTTTTAGATACTCACCTTATATTTATGTACGAGGTATTCAGTTAGTTGTCTTGCAATTTACATACAGGCAGTATTTTTATGAAAATGATTAAGTAATCAAGTTGGTTAAGTTAATGACGTCATAATTGAATTAAAGAAAAAGTTATTCCGCATTTTAATTAAGTGTGGCTTAATACGATAGTGTGTTAACAATCCGGGTTAACTCGGGCTGTTACAAGTAATCCCAAAGGTAATTGAGTCGACGTCTTGATACTCTGGCATACAGTACAATCTTGAACAAACTTCTTCACATCACTGCGCATGTTTTTCCAAAAGAAGGAAGTAGACAACCTCAAATACGTACGTTGAACTCCAGCATGACCTCCTATGGGAGTGCAGTGAGCTTCTTGTAATAAAATCTCCTTAAGGGAAGAACTTGATCCCAACACACATCTATTGTTAAGAAAAAGCATCCCATGTCTTTTGGATAATGCAGGACCAGTATAAATCCCTTCTTCTAACACTTTATGAACCAAGAGTTCATTATCCTGTTTATGCTCTTCTTTAATTTGTTCCCAAATCTCTAAAGTTGGTTCGGATCTCAAGGACTGTATGTGTGCTGTCTCCTCATCAGGGAATTGTCGTGACAAAGCATCTGCTACTATATTTGAAGCCCCTGCTTTATACTCAATTGTAAAATTGTAGCCCATCAACTTGTAAAAATACTTTTATTGACCGGCAGTATGGACAGTTTGATGAAGTAATTCCCTTAGACTTTGATGATCAGTCTTGATAACAAAGTGAAATCCAAGGAGGTAATGTCGCCACTTTTTGATTGCTTCAGTCAATGCATATAATTCACGAACATAAGTGGATGAAGCTGCCATACGTGGACCAAATTTCTTACTAAAAAAAGAGATTGGTTTCCCTCTTTGCAATAACACTGCACCTGCTGCAATATTGGAAGCTGGCAGCTGTAAGATGCGAGTGGAGGACATTGTTGTCTTCAATGCTGTAAAAGCCGACTCAGCCTCTTTGGTCCATATAATCTTGTCTTGCTTGAGTAATTCAGTCAAAGGGTGAGCTAAAGATGCATAGCTCTTCACAAATCGTCGATAGTATCCCGTTAGGCCAAGGAAAGCTCTCAATTGCTTGATGGACTTAGGAATTGGCCAATCTATCATGGCTGCAATTTTCTTTACATCCACTTTCACACCAGTAGCAGATACCACATGCCCCAAGTAGGCTATCTCCTCTACACCAAACTCACACTTACTGAGTTTTATGAAAAATGAATTCTGCAGCAAGCAAGTCAATGCTATCTGCAAATGGTCAGCATGTTTTTCCAAGGATACACTATAAATCAAGACATCATAAAAAAAACTACAATAAACTTCCGTAAGAATGGACAAAAAATGCCATTCATGGCAGCTTGAAAGGTTGCAGGTGCATTAGTGAGACCAAAAGACATCACCTTAAACTCATAATGACCCTCATGAGTTCTAAAAGCTGTCTTATGTATGTATTCGGGCTTCATACGAATTTGATGATATCCTGAACGTAAATCAAGCTTAGAAAATACATTTGCTTCAAAAAGCTCATCTAACAATTCATCTATGGTTGGAATAGGAAAAGCATCTTTAATAGTCATAGCATTTAAAGCCCTATAATCCACACACATTCGCCAAGACTGATCTTGCTTCCGAACCAATAACACCGGAGAAGAAAAGACACTATGACTATGTTGTATCCAACCGTTACTCAATAGCTCAGCAACCTGTCTCTCAATTTCGGTCTTGTGATGATAAGGGTACCTATAAGGCTTGACCTTAACCGATTGAGAATTATCCAACAACTGGATTGCATGAGAACTGTCCCTAAAAGGTGGTAACACCTTAGGGGTAGCAAAAACTTGCTGACAAGCAACCAAGATAGACCACAAGGATGGAGGGATCTTATCTTGTAAAGCTAACAAATCAGAATGTATGGCTTCCTGGGTCACACTGTCAGTACCAGCAAGAAAATTGCAGCTAGCATCAGCAACATAATCAAACCGAGAATGTTGTGTGCCTCCTTATAATGTAATGAGTTTCCCTTGCCAAAGAAATTCCATCCTCAGCTCCTTATAATGGTGAGTCACTCTGCCCAAAGTCACCAACCACTGCATACCCAACACAATGCTGAGATCACAAAGGTCCACCACAAATAAATCAATGTCAAAATAGTGCCCTTGAACGCGTAATTTCACCTTTGGACATTTTCTGTCACACCTTAAAAACTCCCCATTACCCATAAAAACCCTCATCTTTGAAGATTTTATCACTGGTAATTGAAGCTGATCAGCCAAATCTCTCATGATAAAACTATGAGAACTACCTGAATCAATTAACACTTGAACCTCATGATCATTAACTGTTGCCATCAGGACCAAAGATCGAGCATCTGAAGGACTGGATAGGGAATGTAAGGCAGCATCTGTAAACTTAGAACCAGAATTATCATTTTGACACCACAAGATCTCCTCTTCAGATTCCCCTTCTGGGTCATCCTCATCAACAATCATGAATAACATCTTGGCTTTGCAACGATGTTTATTGGTCCATTTTTCATCACATGTGTAACACAATCCCAATTCTCTCCTTTGTCTTAACTGATCAGAAGATAACTTCTTAATTGGCAAAGAATCAGTAGCCGTAGTAGACAAAGTAATATGCTGTGATACTACAGTTGGTGAAGATGAAACTACCTTGTCTGCTAAATTGGTTTTTGGAAAAAACCTCTTTGGTTGAGTCGTAAGAGAAGACCTCAACTCACAATGATGACTATCATAAGCAATAGCTAATTGCATAGCTTGATGCAATGTAGTTGGCCAACGTAATTGGACAGCACCCTGAAGATCAGATTGCAAACCAGCAATAAAAAATGTCATCAATAAATCATCACTGACATTGGTTACCTGATTCATCAATTTCTAAAATTCAGCCATATACTCAGCCAAAGAACCTTTCTGCATCAGTTTAGCTAGAGTCCCTAGAACATCCTTGTAACTAGAAGGACCAAAGCGCTCACGTACAGCTTTCACAAATGATTCCCAAGATATAATGGTTCCACTGGTTGAAATCCACTGAAACCAATCAGCAGCAATTCCATCCATGCGCAACCCGGCCAGATCCACCTTGAATGTCTCTGGAACTTGTTGGATCTTAAAAAACAATTCCGCTTTGAAAATCCAAGTATTTGGTTCTGATCCATCAAATTTGGGTATTTCTGGTTTCACAAACTTCAAAGCTGCTCTAGGATCCGCATGATATCCCCCTGAGTTTTCACCTCCATGAGAATGATGAGAATTATGCAGAGATGTAGCTTCTGCAGATTTGGACCCATGCAACAATAATTCTCGAAAATTCGATTGAACTTCTTGAAACCTGGATTCCATGGTGAGCAATAATTGTTCAAAACGATGATTAGTCTGGTCACGATACTGTGAAAATTCATCAACAAGCTCCTGCATCTTCATCTCGAAAGAAGAAATGGAGTCCACCAAAGTGAAAGCACCAAATGATACAGATGACGTTCTGTATAGAACAACAAGAAGAATTTGTAAAGTCTGTATATTCAAGATAACTGTTTCTACACAACTAACTACCTTTTATAGATGTTTTTACAAGCCACGTAGGCATGACCCCAACCTTATTAACTACTTCAACTATACAAGACATTGGGCCTGCACCCAAAACATGGTTTACAAAACCCCTGGGCCTATAGGACAAAGTCCTTGACCCATGTAGGCCCACCCTTTAACCTTGTCCCCTTTCTTGCTACCGTATCACACTAATTGATTATAATAACAATATACACCACACCTGTCAGGAAACTCTAGCAATAACTGAAGAATTTGTTCCTCTCACTTCTAAGGAATTTCCTCAAGTGTCCTGCCTTTCTATTGAATTTTTTAGCATGATAACAATCTTACTTTTCCATTTCTTTTCTTTATATTACATATTATATTTGTTCCATCTTGTTCCGTACTTGGTTTTTCTAACATCACTTTCTCAACACTGTCTAGCTAATTCACTGACAATCACTAAATTTACTATTTGAAATCTTGCATGTGGTATCTTCATTCACTTCTTACGAAAATTTATTAAATAAATCCTCAAAATTAGGCAATATTCCCTCTGACTAAATGACATACCATCTTGGCATACTCTCCATATCCTCTACTATCCTTATGAAAATAATTTCTGAATCATAACCTGACCATGAATTTCGTATATTTGACATGTATAAACCCATCAATCATAGACATCCCCTTGTAACTAGAAAACAAAAAAAAGAAATTTATCCATTCTTATACAATACATCCCTTGAATACCTCATCTATAGATTACAATCTTGCAGCTGCTACAACAAAGTCACAATCCTCATCAAATGAAAGGACTAGTGCACCTTGCAATTGCTCAATTTCCTTTCTCTTGCATCACAACATTTTACATTTCCTGATCAGTTTGCCTATTTACAACTATCTCTTGTCGTATACCAGTTAACACTATTGCTAGTAAATCTAGCTACTCTTTGACATAACATAAGAAATTTGTGCCTGAGTCAATCTGTTTTTCAAATTCAGAAAGTGTCCATGTCAGTAAAAATTCACACAAAAAGTCATGTCATATTGTGTGTCAACCCGCAGACACGAAATTGACTCACATTACTATTCTTACAAGTTATTCATGTTGTGTCATGACAACATGATATTTGTGAAAACAAAATTAATTATATAGGTTATTCATATCTTATCATATCATGTCGAGTTACATAATAAGCGACACACTTTGAGATTATGTTACTCCTATGAAGCACCGACACTTCAAAAATCCTGACGTGTCGTGTCTGACACTTCCCGACACTTACACTCCAATACACATTATAGAAATTCAAAAAAAACTTTAAAGGTTGCATTGCGTTTAGTTTTTAGTTCCAACTATTATATTCGTTAGATTACGATTACTATTTTATTGAGTTTAATACAAATATTTGAGATATCTTATGTTTTTTTGCAAAATTTATGAATATTATAAGTTTAGATTCTTTTTTTTGTTAAATTACTGAATATTAAATATAATATACACTATATAAATTAAAATATTATTTAATATCAAAACGTGTCCTAACGTGTCGAAATCTAATATTTTTTAGAATTAACGTGTCGAAGTGTTGTTTCGTATCGTGTCACGTGTCCCGTGTCGGTATCGGTGCTACATAGGTTACGTCACGATACAAAATAAATGAGTCGTATTCGTGTTAGAGGTTTCAACTTGTTTTAGAATTCGTGTTGTGTTCATGTTGAATCTATTTATTTGTATTAAATCCAAACAGTGTTGTGTCACGTTAACTCAGATTGTGACCCATGCATCTTATTTTAGTTTATCGTGAAGAAATGCATTGTTCACACGTAGTCGGTGTAACTCCTAATTTTTAGCGGCTACGAAAGCTTGGATCATACGCACACTAACAATATTTCATCATTGGTGCAAATATTTATGTGTGAGCTTCCCATTCAATCTAGTTGTTACCATTGCGGCCTGTTTGAACGAACTTTTGAAAAAAGAACTTTTTATGCCTTGCTTATTTTAGAAGGACTTGTTTCAAAAGCTACAGTTATTTTACATTTAGATGTAGTATATAAAAAACACTTTTAACTAAGCATATTATTTGGATGTTAAAATAAAAAAAAAATTATGTATGAAATTACTAAAAAGGACATGTGAAAACAAATCATGGGAGCAATTTTGGTTGTGGTGGAGGTAGTGTTCGTGGCTACGGTGCTGGTAGAGGTAGAGTGTTGCGAACTCGGCAAGTGTACCGATCGTTCCAAGTAATAAAAATGTAAGTAAAGATCGTCTCCGCAGGGATTGTAGAACAAGTACTACAATAACCAGTCCCCTTAAGTTGAATGAATCAGATGGTGTGACAAATATTGTTGATTAATTTAGAAAAATAAAGCGAAAAGTAAAAGCGTATTTTTAGGGTTTTTGTAAGAAAGAAATGAACAAAGATTGAATTATAAAAAGTGTGAAAAATAATTGAGAAAACATTGCAGTAAGAGGACAAACATCTTTCCGATCCCCACCTTGTAATCTGAATCAAGGTTTACATTCGATTTACCCATTGATCAAACGATTCACCATCTTTTATTTGATTGGTTAAGTCTTAATCCCTTATTGATCTTAATCTTATTAACCCTATTAGAACCCTAATCCCTTAGTAATTCTTTTTTAGGTTAAACATATAAATCGGTGAATCTTTCACGTTTGCGGTTCATGTAGCCTATCCCTAATGCATACATGAACATTTACTTTCCTTCTTGTCAGGAATTAGGATCCCAATATCCCTATTGCGAACCCTAACCCTCACGATCCCATTAGAATGATCAGATCTAAAAGAATGAAAAAATGAAGAACGAAAGAAAATAAACTCAATTGGATAAATAAATGTAAACTTAATCCAAATTACAAGGGTTCACATCAAGGGTTGTGACCCTTACCACAATAAAAGGAGATCTAGCCAACCATAGTCATGACTGATCTTGAAAAAGAAAACATAAAATGAAATAAAAATAAGAAGAAGAAAAACTAGAAGAACATGAAGAACTAGAAGAACTTCGGAGAACTCGAAGAACTCCGGATTCTCCTCTAAACACAAGACTTTTTCCTCTGTGGAATGAGATTCTGAATTGTGTCGGCTTTCCTCTGAAGATTGAATGGAATGGAATCCCTTGGAATGGTGGAGGACCACACTTTAGATAGTCAGTCAATCTTCTCCACTTGCCAAAACTGCCCCTCTGATTTTAAAAAAATAGATAACGGAAGAATTAATTACAACTTATTACGTAACGGAAGAATTTAATTAAATTTATTACGTAACGGAAGAATTAAATTACACTTTATTACAGAAACGTATAACAAAAATATTAAATTAAAACAGATTTGAATTCAAATTTTGAATTCAACAGTGGTGCGACCCTCTGGCGCCTTGTTTGGTCTCTCGCGCGGTCTTCCCTTCCTTGTTTTTCAAATTTTGAATTTCTTCACCTCTTAACTTATAAAAATATAGAATAATCAGTGAAAGTGTGTGTAACGCCCGACCGCTTCAAGAATCAACGACTATTCCCACATACTAACACGAGACTTTTCAGTGTGCTTTTTCCTCACTCGCACACTTCTTTGGAAAATTCCCAAGAGGTCACCCGTCCCAGAATTGCACCAAGTCAAGCACGCTTAACTGTGGAGTTCTTCCGATCCGAGCTATCGAAAAGAAGATGCATCTTATTAGTATAGGTAATACCAATTAATTCTTATAAGTTATTCCAAACTGTGCAGTCTCACACCTGTACAGTCTTTGGAATCCCCCTCTTTCGGGTGTCGATTCGATTCATCCATGCATGTAACCCCCACGCTGGAAGCCTATCAGGAGCCGTTCCTTGTCCATGCCCTTTCGCACCGGCGATCACTCCCCGCCCTCGTCAGCGCTCGGGATGTTACATGCCCACCAGCTTCCACCTGGTTCGTCCTCGAACCACACCGTACTGGAAGAAAGGTCTGCTCTGATACCTTAAATGTAACACCCCGTATATATCCGGTAATGTTATCATACTATCGTATTAAGCTGCGCTTAATTAAAAATGCGGAATATCTTTTTCTTTTCAATTATGATGCCATTATCATTACTAAATTGCTTATTAACAGTTAATAAAAACATTGTCTGTATGTAATTGCAATAAAATAGCTAACTGAAATACCTCATTAATTAAATAACATAAGCATAAGTCTCTATTCACGGAACTACAACACGTAGACCGGAACAACTATTCAGTTTATACAACTCAGCTCAAAGTACTATCATAAAGTGGCATGGACAAACCTCGTGCTCACACAATTAAGGCAACAACATCAGTCTTAGCATCAACAACATAATAATAAAGGTGCAGAAAACATAAACAGCATCTAATCCAGTCATGCTATCAACAGAGCGGTCATAACAATAATCATCAATCATGCTCTGGCCTCTTGCCACCAGAGACATCAGCCCTCATACTACCTGAACCTGAAATAAGCATCCCCCGAACGTGGGGTGAGATCTCTAAAAAAGAAATCTCAGTAAGACAAGGGGTCCTCAAGGATCTTCCACCCCAAGCTAACTTACATGTGCAATATAAGTTTAAAAGCAGTTCATCATCATCAGTTCTAAAACAATGCAGTGCAGCAGATAATCATGTCATGTGTGTCAATACTATTCTATTGGCCAGAGAAATGCAGGAATACGTCTATCTCCTACATATAGTGCAAGACACCACTTGCATCCACCCCGGATCACCGTATTGTATGACGCCACGTATTCAGGCTTACCGTCAAGAGGGAACAACACATGCATATTAAAAGCCATTACATGTAAAGTTCAATCAACATTTCATATGTTCAAAAGCATGTAACACAGCATGCATATACCATATCCCCATGAAACATGGTGGAACCACAACATGGCTAAACCGAGGACACGAAAGCTTACCTTGCAAGCTAACACCCAAAGCCAAGAGTCCACAAGCTCACAGTCCAAACACAGCAGAATCACAATCTGTTATGGACCAATACTATATCAATAATTATGCATCTCAAGCATACAACTTAAAGACAACGCCTTTCCTTTACGTTTTACGTCTTAAGGCTCCATGCAAAGCCCTAAGCCCTTAATCACTTGATTCTGACTTAGTTCATTAATTATAGAAGTCCAACTTCCTTAATCTAGGGTCCACAAACCCCCCAATTGCTTACTGTATGCACAGTAAGGCTACTGTTCTTAGTATAGGTAGTACCAATTAATTCTTATAAGCTATTCCAAACTGTGCAGTCTCACATCTGTACGATCTTTGGAATCCCTCTATTTCGAGTGTCAATTCGATTCATCCATGCATGTAACCCCCACGCTGGAAGCCTATCAGGAGCCACTCCTTGTCCATGCCCTTTCGCACCGGCGATCACTCCCCGCCCTCGTCAGCGCTCGGGATGTTACAATGTGTCTGAACGTGGATTATTAGTAATTCATCAAAAATAATAACATTTATTACTGAATTATTGTCAAATCCTTATTCTTTTCACTCTAAAATATTTATATGCCGAAGGCATATCATAGAGTAATGATGGCGATGGTATGGGTGGTGGCAGGCGGTAGCGATTGTGGTGGAAGTGGTGTCAGCGACAGCAATGTGGTGGTAGTGATGGCGGTGAAGGTGAGATTAGTTGAGTTGCAGTTGATGTTATGGTGGTGGTGGTGGTGGCAGTGACGTAGACAATGGTGGAGGCGACGACAGTAGTAGTGATGACAAGGGAGATGAGAATAGTTGGGGTTGAAACAAATTTAGATTTTGAAAAAAATATTTTGCTTCTGACTTCTGTATTTTTTAGAACACAGATGTTTTAGCTTCGGAAAATTCAAGATTTTAGCTTTTTTTGTGACTTCTCATTTTAAAAAATAGACATCTAAACTCTAGTTTATAGTTAAAAGGATTTTTCTTTTGGAAAAAAAAAAAAACTTTTGGAGAGAAAAAAAATGGTTACGTAAACAAGCTCAACTATTACAACATGTGCTTTGATGCATTCAATAGAGCCATCAGAATTACACTTATTAATATATATATATATATATATCTATATGTATATATATATATATGTATATATATGTATATATGTACATACATATACATAATATATATACATATACATAATATATACATGTATATCCATATACACAATATATACATGTATAAATGTATATACATATACACAAAAAACATAATGTATATATGAAAATACGTATACACAATATACATAATGTATATATGTACATACGTATACACAATATACATATATGTATATATATATATATATATATCTATATGTATATATGTACATACATATACAATATATATACATATACATAATATATATATGTATATCCATATACACAATATATACATATATATGTATATACGTATACACAATATACATATATATATATTGTGTATACGTATATACATATATATATATTGTGTATATGTATGTACATATATACATTATGTATATTGTGTATATGTATGTACATATATACATTATGTACATTGTGTATATGTATATACATTTATACATGTAATCCATATACATAATATATACATGTATATACATATACACAATATATACATGTATCTATGTATATACACAATAAATACATGTATATATGTATATATATACATATATACATGTATATGTATGTAGATACATATACACATGTATATATACATATATATATATATATGTAGATACATATACATGTGTATATGTATCTACATACATATACATGTATATATGTATATATATACATATATACATAGGAAAAAATATTTCTCAAGATGCTTGAGATAAGTTTATCTCCGGCCACCTCAAAACTACATCGTTTTGATTATTTATTTCCTTATATTTATTGATTCATCTTTGAATGGTTATGATTTCTCTTTTCTCTCTCTTCCTTTATCACCATTGATCCATCTTTGTACGATTATGATTTAGTAGCCGGAGATAAAGTTATCTCCGGCAGCTTGAGAAATGATAAGCCCATATACATATACATATGTAACTTACTTTCTTCTTGAAAAAGGAAATCTGATTCCATAGTCAAGGCTGAGACAAATTGTGTGTTGACTTCGCGATAGCCTTAACTTGACATTATCAAGCAATACTATTTACCAAAATGGATTTTAAACTCACATTCTATCCTACATATAGGAAATATAAGGGTTGCACTTCCGGTTATGGTAACTGAACTTGGTAACCAAACTCTTTCCCGACAAGAAAATCCAACATTTCCTTCGGGCAAATTCAGCTATAGTTGGGAAAGGAACGACTTTACTTATGTATATACATATACATATACATATACATATGTATACGTATATATACATGTATATACGTATACGTATATACATGTATATATACGTATATATATATATATATATATATATATATATATATATATATATATATATATATATATATATATATACCTATAGATATGTATATAATATATATATATATATATATTATATACAACTGTACTTGCCCTTTTAGTATGATTCAAGTCCCCTTATACCCATGAACTAAGTAAGGAAAGGGGCGTGCATAGATAAGAAACTAATTGCAAGTTGAGCAACATGATAGTTATCTAACTTTAGCCCCGAATGTTCTTTCCATGATTTAAACACATGCTCTTTTTGACAGTTTGTTTATCTTGGGACTCATATTAGTACTCGAGTCAACCTCCACAGTTAACTTGAATTAGATATATACTATAAATAATTTTTATAAAAAACTAAATTAAAGTATTAATCAATATAATATGTAACCAAATTTGTTGAATAAATAATTTCAATGAACTTTTAGGGCTCATTTGGTGGTCATGATAAATAGGACAAGATATGAGACTATCATATTGTAATAACCCAGAAAATTAATAGTAATTTATAATAATAATAATAATAATATGTACCCTTATATATGGGATTATAAGCATTGATTGCTGATGGTGTGTCATAATTTGACTTTAAAGTAGTAACCTTAATTAATGGTGATTGTAGTTATAACGCTCAGCAGTTATGGTTGGTTATGACGATAATTATTATTATTATTTTTATAACCATTAATATATTAATAATATTTAAATTTCTACATTCAGTTTTTATAATCAAAATAAATGTGATGACCGTTACCTGTAGTAAATGTTTCGCTTTATTTTTATTAATTTTGTAACCATTAATATATTAATAATATTTAAAATTTTACCTGCAGTTTTTATAATCGGAATAAATGTGATGACCGTTATTAATGTATCGGTTTTAAAATTTCAGCTATAAATAGGAGTCAACCTAACCAAACCACTTTCCAATTCTCAACATTTCTCCATTTCTCTTCTCCTCTAGTCTCTCCTTTCTTATTTCAAATTTTATTTTCCTTTGGCTACCAACCATTTTTCTTTCACCAATCACTTTTCTTCTAAAAGGTAGTCAACGCGGAGACAAGGTAATCCTAATTCTTAAAGAGTCATAGGTTATATGTAATTTTGGTAGGTATAATCCTAATCCCTAGAGAGTCAAGGGTTAGCTTTATATGAATTTTTGATGTAATCTCGATGCTTAGGGCACTATAGTTATATTTCCTATTAAATTTTTTAGATGTGAATATTTGAATTTTTCTTTGGAAACTTTTGATATGATGATTGAATTTGAGTTTTTCTATGATAGATGTTGAATATGAAAATTATGATATGGTTATAAGAACTTGTAAACAAAAAGTTTGTAAGTATAACCCTCCTCATTTTCTTTACATATAAATATAATATAATATGTAGAATATTAATGTATTTGTGCTTTTTTTTTTGAAATATATATATATATATATATATATATATATATATATATATATATAAACGGTTCGCTTTTTCTGCTATATAAGTAATCTGCAGTAAGCCCAATACAATGTTGTTTTGGGGCAAAAATCATTGTATTTTTGTAATTTTAATTTATTTCAGCTTTATAATAGTCTTTAAATTTATAATTCTTTAAAATTTCAATACCAAAACGATGTCGTTTTGGGAATAAATACAGATAACTTATATGCATTAGCACTGCATAATATTTTTTCCAATAAAAAATGTGTTTATGCTTTTGAATAACTGAACAAGTAGTATTTTTTTTCAAATTTTTTTTAAACTGATATCGAGATGATTGATAATACATTAATAGAAGATATATATTTTTTGGTTCATGAATGCAAGATATTTTAAATAAAAGATTTTTTTTTTTAAATTTTGTGCATAGCTTGAAACAAAAACTTGTCTACAAGCACATTTGTAAGGATTTGGATCTTATTATACAATCATATTATTTAATTAAATCACTTATTTAAAAATTATATATTTTCTTCGTTCTTATCTTATGATCAACGAGTGATTATGATAAAATAATATCACCGTGACCAAATTCCATTTTTAAGATCGAAAGGTAAGCCACGTGTCGCACATCTAAAGAACCACATAGAGAGGAGCAAGTAGTACGTGTACCGCAGAAGAACCCAAACACCAGAACTAGTTCTGCTGCTCGACAAAACATAACAGAGAGAGAGAATCAAGAAAGGAAGGGGCACTACGCAGTAATTAACTCAAAATCCGAGGCTATTTAGTTGAGTACCCTAACGCAAAAAATGACAGCGCGGATAGAGAAATAGAGAGAGAGAAACCCCAAAAACCGAAAATGCCCATCATCCAAACAGCGCCTTCCCTCTCTTTTAAAAGACACCCTGTGCATTTTCTCTCCCCTTCTTTACCCTTTTGCGTTCTCTCTCTCTATCTCTCTCTCTCTCTCTTCGTCTTCGTGTTATCGTGCCCTTCTCAAACAATCTCCTCCTCACAGTTTCGTCTTCTTCTCGATCTCACCACTGTGAGTAATCGACTTCCAATTTCTAACCCTATTTTACCTATCCATTACAATCGTCTCTTAGATCCCGAATCGATTCTGAAATTATGTTTGCTGTTCATATCATCGAAATTTTCCCCCTTTTCTTTTTAATCTTTAAAGCTCTGCATTCGCTTTTTGTTGTCATATTAGATTTCGATTTTTTTTTTCTTTGATTGTTAATTTCTCTTTTTTTTTTTTTGATAACATAATTTTCGCTTTTTTAATCTGTATTTAAATGATTCATTTTTTTTAGTTCTGATTAGTGGTTTAATTGATCTGCGGTGTCTCGTTTCGCCGTACTTCAAATTTTTATTTTTTTTTAAAGAAATTCGGTGTATTTATTATATTAATTAATCAAATGTTGCTAGACTCGAAAGACTGCGGGGGGTTTTATTTTGATTTGCAGCTCGCTTCCCTGACGCTATTATTATTATTATTATTATTTTTAACGTTGAAATTTGCATTTTCTCCATTTATTTTTTTTCTGGTTTTTTTTTTTTTTTTTTTGACACAGTATCCCTAAACTGAATGCTTTACAATCTAAAGAGACTGAACTTTTTTTGCGGGGTGGGTGATAATTTTCACTGTCACAGCTGTGGTTTGGTTCCTTTTTTTCTCACACGTGGTTTATTGGGTCAATTCTTGGGTTAAAATAGGTTTTTGAGTTCGCTGCATGTGTTTTTCCTCATTTCTTTGAAGATAATTCGCCTAAGCTGTTGATTCTTGGTGTTTGTGATAATATAATTATGTTTAATTGACATGTGTTTCTTGGTTTACCCAATTTTCATTTAGGGCAATCATGAGTGACCAAGGAGATAGGACTTGTCCTCTCTGTGCAGAGGAGATGGATTTGACAGATCAGCAGTTGAAACCTTGCAAATGTGGTTACGAGGTTTGAGTCTATATCTATTTTCTTTTTAGGCAATGATTTGGAGGTTTTTATATAATCTGTTGCAGAAGAAAACGGTGTTTTTAACGGTTAATTAATCTCCTTGTTAGTTCAGCCACTTTTTCTTTGGTCTATGTAAATTTTCATTTCTCTTTATCTTTTTAACGTTTGTCAAGGTTTATGCCTTTATGGTTCGTATTTACCTGCCCTTTTTCATGTTTTTTCTTATTATATTCAGCCTGTAATAGAGCAAGGTGGCATTTTTTTAATTGAGTATTATGTAGTGTTACTGTTATTAACTGAACTTGGTGATTACTTTTCATACTAGTAAGTACTGTTAATGTTTTGTTTCCTGATGACTTATCCTTATCACAAAGGATTCATTATGATAATATCATTTTCATCTCTCCTTGATTTCAGATATGTGTCTGGTGTTGGCACCACATAATGGACATGGCTGAGAAGGATGACACAGAGGGGCGATGCCCCGCGTGTCGATCTCCTTATGATAAGGAAAAGATTGTTGGGATGGCTGCAAACTGTGAGAGGTTTGTTAACTGTTTCTGTAGGATTGGAAATGTTGTTCTGTTTCCATAGGCCTTTTTGTTCTTATGTAATGTGCATTCCTGTATAACTATTTATCAAAATAATGTTTTTTGATAAGATTTGAGAAACTCATGTTTGAGAGGATCAAAGGAAAATACAAGTCATTGAACTTTTTGTTTCTAAGGTTTTTTTTGCTTTTCAAATTATTTATACTGAGGCCTGAGTTGACATTTTTATTCTGTATTTCTCTTGATGAAATTTTTCCTGTAGATTGGTGAATGAAATTAATATGGAGAAGAAAATGAAGAATCATAAAACAAAGTCTAAATCATCTGATGGGCGGAAGCAGCTAAACAGTGTGCGAGTGATTCAACGGAACCTTGTTTACATAGTTGGCTTGCCTCTCAATCTGGCAGATGAAGATGTAAAATTTTTACCATCTTGCTCAGATGTTCTCTGATCCACTTGAATTTTTTGGTGTGTTTTCCTTAAAACAAACTTTTATTTCTATAACCATTATGCAGCTTATTCAGCGGCGAGAGTATTTTGGTCAGTATGGTAAGGTCTTAAAAGTGTCAATGTCTCGGACGGCAGCTGGTGTCATTCAACAGTTTCCGAACAATACTTGCAGTGTGTAAGTATATTCTCTGTAAGTTATATGCTTAGCTGTTGCCTTAATGGTATTATGGTTTTCTATTAGTTAGCTGGCCATATTGGTTGCTACCGTCAGTCTGAGAGTTTACGTAAACTCATGGGGTTCGTGGACTCATCCCGTAAACTTGTAAGAGTTTACTATTACAAAAATATAATGAAAGAATGTATCATATCGTCTAATGCTTGAAGACCTTGACCCTCCAGTTTTAGACATATTGTAATGGGGACAACAGGTTATCGGGCCATAGGTAAGAAATAACAATTCAGAAGTGTCATTCACAAATAATAAAGGCTAGAAATAACAATGAACCAAGGCAAGAAATGAACAATTTCTGTAATATCAATTTTGTAATGGTATCAACCAATGAACCAACAAATCATTTGGTTGAAAGAATAGGTTTCGCCATGTAGGAACAGAACACAAGAGAATGAACAGGTTTGACCATAAAAGAACAGAACACAATGGGGTTTGAAATTGAAAGATATAGACTAGAACTACCGGTTGAAGCTGGACTGGAAGTTAATGGTTGAAGCTGAGTTGATGAGTCACAAATGATCTTCTGATACTGGGTTCGGTTCATGACAGCCTTTGATCGAAATGCGGAATCTGGGATCATGATGCTAGATTCTGGTTCATGACGGCTGGAAGCTGGGTTTGGTCTCATGGTGGATTTGTGTTCTGTCTCACAACGGTTGGACACTGATTTTGCTGAGCTGCACTTTAGGGTTTCTTAGCAACCCACACGTTTTGGGCATTTGGGGGCATAAATTAGATCAGTTCTTTTGAACTCCTCCCTGGCTCACAATTTTGTGTGAGTTTGACCAATTCAGTTGGACTAAACCTGGGTCTATGAAGAATCAGGTTAACTTGATTTTGGTACCTATGATCATGAACCCATACGTACTACGATATAACTTGCAAGTCTGGCAACCATGGCTACTGACTTACTGTAGATAGACCTTTTACTGCTTTGTTTGCTTGTCAATGACACGAATTAGATAGCTAGGAACCTGTATAGTTTTTGATTATTGAACATTTCTTTTGACACTGGAAGGAAGGGAAGGAAAGGAAATAAATGACCTGCAAAAAAGACTTGATCAAATGCAATTTTTTTCTATGTAAAATAGAAGGAAAAGGCCATTTCTATACATAGCATGGGCTCAAAAAGATCTGTGAACCATTTTATTCCCTGATTCTATATCAGCATGTTTGACTACCATTATATACTACATTTAACATTAATATAAATTCGTTAGTTCCTTATTAAAGTTTTTGTTTCAGATATATTACTTATTCAAAAGAAGAGGAAGCAATTCGTTGCATTCAAAATGTACATGGATTTGTATTGGAGGGTAGACCTTTAAGGTACAACTATTTGCTTTTATTGAAACTTATCATGCAGTGGGATGTTTGGACCAAGTCTTGCTTATCAAATTTTGTATTTTTTGGTTTGTACATTTCAGGGCTTGTTTTGGAACCACAAAATATTGTCATGCTTGGCTTCGAAATATGGTATGAAAGTTACTGTGTCTATGTAGATTTTTAAATTGTGCCTTAATTGATTAAGGTTTTAATTGGCGAGAGATCTCTATGACCAGCCTTGCAGCAATTCTGATTGTCTATATCTGCATGAGATTGGTCCTCAAGAAGATAGTTTTACAAAAGATGAAATAATCACAGCGTACACTAGGTACTTTTTTGTATAATTTTGAAATATTTATTATAATTTGGTTGTAAAATAAACTCCATTCTTATGGCTTTGGGTATCTATGATCGTCATTCAAGCTGTTTAATTGGCTGAAGTGAAGGAGATTGCTTTACTTATATTGTGCTGAAAAAATTTGTGTTCTGGGTTCTGATGAAGTTCACTTTACATGAATCGAAGTTATGTTTTGGGTCTTTGTTTGCAGATTGTGCTTTTCTGTTTGGACATGTTCAATTGCTTGAACTGAATGTAGTCTTTTCAAATAATTATATATTGACTTTGTTGTTTTGAAGAAGTCGAGTTCAACAAATCACTGGTGCTGTAAACAATATGCAACGGCGGTCAGGGAATGTATTACCCCCTCCAGTGGATGATAACATGAATAATTCTTCAGGAAAGCCCATTGTGAAAAATGCTCCAAGTGTAAGACCTTTTTTACGTTTCCTATAACTGCTCTTTTTTAGGTGTTAAATTTCACCATGTCGTTGTTGGGTACCCATTCAATCTTTAATTGCTACACTGCTAGTGTAATGTGTTTATGGAGCAGAACTGACATTTTATTTTATTTATGGAGCAGAACTCTGTTAGCACTGTAAGAGGTTCACCTCCAAATGGAGTCTATGGGAGACATGCAGCTCTTCCTGCTAGTGCGGCATGGTATGTACCATGTTGTAGAATATTCTAGAGTTTTTTAATTATTTCTAACTACTTGTCTCTTTGAGTAGTGTGATGTCTCTTTGAGTAGTGTGATGTCTCTTTGAGTAGTGTGATGTCTCTTTGGTTACTGTGTATTTTATTTATTACTTCATCTCCTTAACTACTTTGTAATCTGTATATAAAGAACCCTTTGGGTGTCAATCAATATATGAAAAAATATATATATATATATTTCAGTCTTATATTTCTTCATGGTATCAAGAGCAGGTTATCCTGTGATTATTTTGTAAACCTCCACGTTCTTCTCTCCTTTTCTTTTCATTTTTTTTTTCACCGTTCCCTACTATAACTCAAAAATCATATCTGGACCCCTCCAATCACGAAACCAAGGCCACCATTGGACTCAGCAGCCATTTCCGAGTTGACCCACGTCAGCCCCGTCGCCGGAAAGTCTCCCACGCGCCGCCACAGCAGAACTGTCTTCCCGGCGCGTGTAAGCCACGCGCCGCCCTGCCGGACTCCGTTTGCCACGCGGCTTTCACTGAATGACTCGCCTGGCCTCCCTCTTCCTGTTCTAAGGTTTTAAATCACGATTGGAGCACTTTTCTTGCTGTGTCCAGTTGGTTTCTCTTCGGTTCTTTGTTTCTGTCCCTGTTCTAAGTTCCTTTTTTTAACGATGGAAGTTGAAAATATTGAGGTTGAGAATAAGCATTCTGAAAAATCATCCGGTAATATTTCCGGTGTTTCTACTCCTCCCTGTTCTTCGTCTTTCGGAGACAACCCAGCTATACAGATCACTAACCACCGTTTAAACGGTAAAAATTATGTGCAATGGCATCAATATGTCAAGCTGTTTATCCAAGCAAAAGGGAAAATGGGGTATCTTGATGGAAAAAAGGAAAAACCCGAAGCTGATGAACCTGATTATGATAAATGGATGACTGAAAATGCCTTGGTCATGACCTGGTTGACTAACTCTATGGATCCTGATATCAGTCAAACTTATTTGTTTCTTGATACGGCTCAGGAAATTTGGGATGCCGTTGAAGAATATTATTCTGACCTGGGCAATGCTTCTCAGGCTTTTGAACTCAACACCAAGGTAAGAGAGTTACATCAAGAGGGGATGTCTGTTACTGAATACTTTCTTGCTTTAAAAACTCTGTGGCAGGAGTTGGACCTTTATGATGCAGCAGATCTTCAAGGTTTAGAAGCCAATGCAAGGTTTAAAAGTTACTTAGAGAAAAGACGTCTCTATGATTTTCTTGCTGGCCTTTATCGTGATCTTGATGATGTTCGTGGAAGGATATTGGGGCAGAACCCATTACCTTCCATTGCAGCTGCTTTTTCTATGGTACGACGGGAAGAACTTCGCCGAAAGGTAATGTTGGGGGACAAGAACTCTAAATCCTCTGATGTATCTGCCTTAGTAGCAAAACATACTCCTCGTCCCCCTAGTGATGCAAAACGTTCTGACCGATGGTGTTCTCATTGCAATAAGAGTGGTCCCACTCGTGAAAAATGTTGGGAAATTCATGGAAAACCACCAAACTGGAAAGCAAAGGGGCCAAACAAGAGTCGTGCTTATCAAATCTCTTCTGATGATAAGGGTGAAGAGTCTCGTGCCTCTCTAAATTCCGATGGTGTATTCATCCCTAAAGCTCAGTATGAGCAATTTCAGAAAGTGATGTCTAAATCTGCTGAGGCAACTAGTCATGTTGCTCAACAAGGTATGGCATTCCATGTTGATCATAGTAGTCGTTGGATTCTTGATTCAGGAGCTTCTGATCATATGACATGTAATGCATCCTTGTTTTGTTCTTATATTCCTTATTATCACCAGTCACGAATAAGGACTGCTGATGGTAGTTTCTCTAATATTGCGGGAAAGGGATCCATTAAGCTCTCTCTGAACATATTACTCTGAATTCTGTCCTTCATGTCCCTTCTCTTACTTGTAACCTGATCTCTTTTAGTAAGTAAACTTTCCTCTGAATTGCATTGTGTTGCTAAATTCCCTGCCAAAACCTGTGTTTTTCAGGAACAGGATCCGGGGATGATGATTTGCAGTGCTAGAGAGGAAGAAGGGCTTTACTATTTTGAAGAAGATTCTCATGAGATTGCAAATCACTCTTTATGTTTATCAGACGATTGTAATGATGTCTTGTTGTGGCATCGTCGTTTAGGACACCCAAATTTCTTTTATCTTCAAAAGTTGTTTCCAAACTTATTTATCAATAAAAAACCAAGTTCCTTTTTTTGTGAGGATTGTCAGTTTGCAAAACACTCGTGTTTCTTATTCCCCAAGAGATTATCATGTTTCGTCTCCATTTACATTGATTCATAGTGATATTTGGGGGCCAGCTCGTGAAAAAAATATATCTGGAACTCATTGGTTTATTACCTTCATTGATAATCATTCTAGAGTATGTTGGGTATATCTTCTAAAGGATAAGTCTGAAGCTGCAGCCACTTTTAAAATTTTTCATGCTATGGTACAAACTCAATTCCAGACCTCTATCCAAATCCTGCGAACTGACAACGGTACTGAATATTTTAATTCTGTTCTTGGTGATTACCTAACCAAGCAAGGCATTATCCATCAAAGTTCTTGTCCTAACACCCCTCAACGAAATGGGGTGGCCGAAAGAAAAAATAGACATCTCATTGAAGTTGCTAGAGCCCTCTTGTTTTCAATGCATGTCCCTAAATACCTGTGGGGGGGAGGCCGTCTTGACTGCCTCATATCTCATCAATCAGATGCTCTCTCGTGTCCTAAGTTTTTATTCTCCCATATATTGCCTTACCCGCTCTTTTCCCTCCTTTCGGGCTCTCTCTTATATTCCTCCAAAGTTGTTTGGCTGTGTAGTTTTGTTCATGTGTTCTGTTAGATGTGTTTTCAATCAAAAAGGTTGTTATGTGTTTTCACCCTCCTAATCAAAAAGGTTACAAGTGCTACTCACCTTCTCTTCGAAAGGTCTTTGTTTCTATTGATGTTACCTTTTATGAAACACAATCATTTTTTCCCTCGACTTCTCTTCAGGGGGAGTCTATCGGTGTAAAAGAAGACAAGTCTTTGATTCCAAATAATTCTTCTGTCTTACCTTTACCTTTGGAAACATCTGTTGTTCCTTTACCTTTGGAGACAGGGGGAGCTAATGTATAGGAGACAAGGACAGCAACTGTACCAGAGACTTGAGATCCTCCCGGTAAATGGGGAAAATTCTATAACAGGCGTAAATCTCCTCAAGTCTACCAGGATTCTGACCCGTGTCCTAGTTCCAGCAATCCACTTGAGAACACTGGTACAACTGACCTAGATATGCCTATTGCCCTTCGAAAAGGTACTAGATCTTGCACTGCTCATCCTATTTCTCATCACATTTTATATGAAAAGTTGTCTCCAGGTTTTCGTGCTTTCAACGCTATATTAGACGGTACAAAAATACCAAAAAATATCCAAGAGGCACTTAATGACCCTAAATGGAGGGATGCTGTCTTTGAAGAAATGGATGCACTTAAAAAAAATGGAACTTAGGAGTCCGTGGCACTTCCCAGAGGAAAGAAAACTGTAGGTTGCAAGTGGGTGTTCACAATAAAATTTAATGCAGATAACAGCATCAACGAATATAAGGCCAGATTGGTTGCCAAAGGATTCACCCAGACTTATGGGATAGACTATCAGGAGACGTTTGCTCCCGTTGCCAAACTTAATTCTATCCGAGTCCTACTATCACTTGCTGCCAACCTTGATTGGCCCTTGCATCAATTGGACGTAAAGAATGCTTTCTTAAATGGGGACTTACATGAGGAAGTTTACATGGATCCACCACCTGGTTTTGAAGAGGGAGATGGTTCTGTATGCATGTTGAAGAAGTCTCTTTATGGACTTAAACAATCCCCTAGAGAGTGGTTTGAAAAATTTACTCGTGCCCTTAAAGAAAGGGGATTTATCCAAGCTCAGGCTGATCACACTTTATTTTTTAAACACTCCGATAGTGGCAAAATTGCTATCCTCATTGTTTATGTTGATGACATAATTGTCACAGGTGATGACTGGGAGGAAATAAAATCTTTAAAGGGGGGTTTAGCTAATCTGTTTGAACTGAAGGATCTTGGATCACTCAAATATTTCCTTAGAATGGAAATTGCTCGTAGCAAAGCAGGAATTTACTTATCTCAAAAGAAATATATCCTAGACCTGCTACAAGAAACAGGTATGCTTGGGTGCAAGCCTGCAGAAACTCCAGTTGAACCCAATATTAAATTGGGAATTGAAGATGGAAAGGATGTTGACAGGGAGCAGTACCAAAGGTTGGTAGGGAAGCTGATCTACTTATCTCACACCCGACCTGATATTGCATTTGCCGTTAGCATTGTTAGCCAATTCATGCATTCTCCCAAGGAAAAGCACATTAGTGCGGTTTATAGAATTCTCAAGTACCTCAAAAACACACCTGGTCGAGGAATGCTCTTTAAAAGAGGACACAAGAGGATGATAGAAATCTTTACAGATGCTGATTGGGCTGGCTCTGCATTGGACCGAAGATCCACTTCAGGATATTGTACCTATGTCTGGGGAAATCTTGTGACCTGGAGAAGTAAAAAACAAACTGTTGTTGCCAGAAGCAGTGCAGAAGCAGAATTTCGAGCGCTAGCTCATGGCATTTGTGAAGGAATCTGGTTAAGAAGACTTCTTGAAGAATTAAAGATATCTTATTCTCTACCTGTGAGACTCTATTGTGATAATAAGGCTGCTGTCAGTATTGCTCAAAATCCTATACATCATGACAGAACCAAACATGTGGAGGTTGATCGTCATTTTATCAAAGAAAAATTGGAGGAGGGTAGTGTATGTTTGTCATATATACCTACCAAGGAGCAAACAGCCGACATTCTCACCAAAGGATTACACAAACCCATTTTTGAGGATTTAATTAGCAAGTTGGGGATGATCAATATATATCTCCCAACTTGAGGGGGAGTGTAGAATATTCTAGAGTTTTTTAATTATTTCTAACTACTTGTCTCTTTGAGTAGTGTGATGTCTTTTTGGTTACTGTGTATTTTATTTATTACTTCATCTCCTTAACTACTTTGTAATCTGTATATAAAGAACCCTTTGGGTGTCAATTAATATATGAAAAAATATATTTCAGTCTTATATTTCTTCACATGTATAATTTTGTATTTGGCTTTGAAGATTGAACTTATCTAAAGATAATTATGGTTCCAAGCTATGTTTATGTTTTCTAGGGGTACCCAGGTTACAAATTGTGAGCCCCCTTTTGGCGGTCTATCATATCCAAGTGGGCCGTCCATGCCAAAACCTGATACAGTCAGCAGTACACTAGCCTTTTCTGCAGCTGTTACGGGCACAATTCAGGCTTCTGCATTGCATTGTGATGGAAAGAGGCCACTATCTAGTGATGGGAGTCATAGTATGACACCTAGAGTAAAAAATGAATTGTTGAGACCTGTGAAACAATACAATAGCATGGACTCTCTGGCCAGTGCAGGTGAAAAAACTTCAGCTTTTGATGTTGCTCCTGTGCCCATGAATTTGAGCAGCCAGTTGTCTTTACCATTGTCCCTAGATAGTGATAGAGGCAGTTGTAGTACAGCAAACACAATAAATTCTATTAACATAACTGGACAGTTGTGTAGCTCTGGTCCTGAGGAAGCAATCACTGCTACCAATGAAGAGATTCAGAATTTGTCCAGTGAGTTGTCCTCAATTAACATTGATAGAAACACCTCAAATGAACACTATGGTATAGCCAAACCTAATAGCCCGCCTACTGATTATGTCTTGATAAAATCTCCTCAAATTCAAGGATCACAGCATAATAGTGACAGATTTAGAGGTGTAACAACTGCAAATGTTGCTGGTAAAACTCCTACATCAGATAATGGGGTTTGTGATTCAAGGGAACAGTGTGGTTGGAGATTGGATCCTCAATCTCAAGAAGTATCAGAAACTGTTGAAGTGGAAGATGATGTAATGTCTTTTGATAATCAAAGACTCAAGGATCCAGAAGTTGTTTGTCATTCTTATTTGCCAAAGTCAACAAATTTCCTTCATATATCAAACCATTCTAGCCCTCGTCTTCTGCAGCATGGTGAACTTTGTACTGCTGTAAATGCTGGTTCTCTATCTGCTCATGAAAGTGTTCAAGATGAATCTATATTACATGCTTCTAGCATATTATCTAATGGCTGCCCTGAGAAATTGGTTAGCGGCAGCTCTTATCGACTGCTTCATGATGAAAGAAATGGGCAAAGCATTGGAAGACTAGTTGGTGAAGCAGTTAATGCTGGACATGATGCTGCTATGGACAAGGGTGAAAGTAGTATAATTTCAAATATTTTGTCCATGGACTTTGATCCCTGGGATGACTCACTAACATCACCTCATAATTTAGCTAAGTTATTGGGCGACAGTACTGACAACCCTTCTGGTCCTTTAAAAAAATCTAGCTCTTGGAAAGTTCAAAGTAACAATCAGTCAAGATTCTCTTTTGCAAGACAGGACGAGTGCAGAATGCAAACATTTGATGTACATCCATCTAATGGTGTCAGCCAGCAACAGCCGAGGAGCCACTCACTCATCCAGAATTTTGCAGAGGGGGACTTGTATATGGATAAGGTGGGCATTGCAAATGGCTTTCCTACCAGTAACTTTGAGGAAGTTGAAAATATAGGCGGCAGTCATTTTGTAGCTTCTAATAAGTTTTCTGGTGAGTATCGATAGATTACTTGAACTTGCGACTGTCGCTTTTATAGTGTTTCCAGTGGCAAATCTTGTCATGGGATCCTCTGCTACTATTTTCAATATCACATTTCAGTTATTGCTTTTATGACCTTCTTGCTGGAATATTGAGTAAAATTTATTTAGAAAGTTTTTTCTTTGTGATATGATTATAATTTTTTAGGCACGTTATGATTTAATCTTCTTTCCTTTCAGATATTTTATTCCTTTGCTGCTTTGAAAATTGAAATATTGTGCCTTCCGTTATTTTTTTAATTCCTGTTGCTATATGTAAAAGATTAGTATTGTTTATGACCTGATTATGTTGTGCTGCATGTGGTATTTGATTCAATATTCATGCTTTGAAGATCTTGCATTTGTCTTAACTTGGAAAAAGAGTCAGTCTTAGTCATGACTTTCAACAGAGTTAGAAAAGGGAAAAGGCTAAGCTCAATAAGAAATGAGTTCGTTTGCTTTGCTTGGCTCACCTTATGCTCACGAGCTACATTGAGTTTAATGAGTGAATATGGAGTCTCATTAATTGAGCCTTATGTTATGCTTGAAATTTTAACTCAATAAATTCATTTCATATGTTTAGTTTAAAATAAAAAAATTAATCTGACAAAATAAAATGTCTTTCATATATGAGGAAGGATCAGTTTACCCCGGTGCTAGTCAAAATCACTCTTACATCATTCAATAAGTTTTTAGTGGATATTTTGTCTCAATCTATCATTGGATTAAAAGTTCATATCATATGGACTATTCATAAAATATTAATTCAAATTTATTTAGTACTTTGATAGTATCCATTTAACGAGTTGTTAACAAACAGTGCTTGGCTTATTGTCTACCTTTTTTTCAGAAATGAAAAAGCCATCCTGGGGCTTTACGTAAACTAATTAACCAACTAGTAAAATCCTTGAGTTGGAAGTGAACTTTGAAACTGATTGCACTCTTGTAAAAAAATATAAATATTGTAATTGTATAGAAGAATAACAAAAATTGCATATTTACTACAGTGTGACTGAATGACAATTGCTTAAGTCCAAAGTACACACCATTCAAGATTTAGTGCATCTATTTTACGTGTAATTGAATAACGTTCATTTTCAATTATGTGGTAATTCATGGTAGATAGCTGAAGCTGTTGCTTGATTACCTCATTTTCTAGGTAGTAGTTCGAAAGGTCTAGTAATGATCAATGCTGCAATCTTTGGGCTACTTGTTTGCATTCCTTCTAATTTATGCATTGTATGGCTTGTCATTTCATTTGCAGCTGTCTCAGCTTTGTATATCCATCTGATGACCTTGCTTTTTTTTTTTTTGTTTACAGCCATTTCAAGAGCACAAGTTTCTACCCCACCAGGATTTTCAGTTCCAAGCAGGCCACCACCACCTGGTTTTTCTTCTCATGAGAGAGTGGAGCAGAATGTTGACTCCATAACTGGTTAGTTATGGTTTCTTATAACTTTCCACGTGCCCTTTTTTCATATTTTTGTTGAATATAATTGTTATCCTTTTGGCAGGGAATTCATTGCTTGACCATTCTTCCTTTTTGAGAAATTCGTATCAGACACCCTCAGCTGGGAATATTGGTGGCGCTGGGGACATTGAATTTATGGATCCTGCAATTTTGGCAGTTGGTAAGGGGAGATTTCAAGGTGCACTAAACGGCCCAGTGCTGGACATGCGATCAAATTTCATGCCACAGTTAAATTACTTTGAAAATGAGGCCAGACTACAATTATTGATGCAAAGATCTCTCTTACCGCAGCAAAACCTTAGATTTTCTGAAATTGGGAATACTTTTTCTCAACTTGGTGGTTCTTATGGTATTTCTTCAAGGTTAGATCAGTCACAAGTCAATGATGTATCCCCATTCCCTCAGTTGTCTCTACAGCAGTCTACAAATGCAGTCTTGTCAAATGGTCACTGGGATGGGTGGAATGAGGTGCAAAGTGGGAATGGTCTAGGTGTGGCCGAGCTTCTAAGAAATGAAAGACTTGGATTTAACAAGTTTTACTCTGGATACGATGATTCAAAATATAGGATGCAGAATTCTGGGGATCTTTACAACAGAACATTTGGGATGTGACTTGTTTCTAGCTATGTTGTCTTGCTTATTGTTGGAAATGGGAAAGCCAAGCAGAATTTGACGAACAATTTATTTTGCGTTAATGAAAATGTTGGGGCTGACTCTTCACTGGTCTTTTGGGCTACCTAATGATGAAGCTCCCAAGAAGTGTAATTTATGGCTGCAGTTGGTAATTTGTAAACTTCCTCTGTTTTCTTGATTAAATTGTCTTATACTGCATTGCTCATTATGCATGCTTTTGAAAGTGTCTTCACCTATGCCAAAATGAGATTGAAAAAAAGTTTCAGTTCTTTTTGTACTGGATTTCATGCTATCATATGTCAAGAATGACATTGCTGTTTGCTTTTATGTTATTGTGCACTCATTTCCCCCTTTTTTGCTTGTAGTTCTGGATTTGCAGAAGTGAGCTGTGTTGGGATTTTAAGATATCAACTGTCAATGCTAACGTGATCAAACTGGCAGGTAGATCGTAGTTGTGTGTTTTCCCTTGAAAGCGCAGAGCATGAAAACTTGGTTCAAAATCAAATAGATCCGTCCTATAGTTATTGTTGTAATTTTCTTTTTAGTTTACAACCCTTGTGAATGGTTAAAGGGAAATTATTTTGGCAGTGGATTTACATCTTGGTAGATTTTGGTAATCATATTGGTATGAAATTGATCACTTTTTTAACTGGAAAGGTCCATGTGAATTTTTTTACGCTCTGGGCAGAGCTAGTGGATTCTTAATTTTTTTTTCCTATCCCGAAGATCTCTTATAGTTTTATTAATTTTGCCTTTTCTGTCTGCATAAATTTTTTATTTAATCACTTGCTGCAGAGATTTGCTTTTTAAGTGCGCTATTTTTTTTTCATATTGTTTATACCCCGTTGTTTGGTTTGTTTCATTTAGCTGCCTTGTGAATTTGGTACTGGTTCTCAGACTAATATTTACCAGCAGGGACGGGGTAATCCATGTCTCGTATGAATGGCTTCGGGCATGATCAATTATCTGCATTTTCTGATGCAGCTGAAAAATTCGAGGTGCATTTTGAACATAATGTGGACGTCAGTTAATGTTATTGTGAAATGATTGATTTCGGGTTTGTTAAATGAGATCGGTTATTCACATATTCAAGGTGTTTCTTTTTATTTTTGGATACAAATAATGTATTCAATGTGCACGGGTTGAGTATATCTGGCCAACTTATTTACTGTTTGGTGTAGCAGAAACACAATCTATCAAACCGTGTCTTCGTTGTCATATGATAGCATCTCGTAAGCGTCGATCATTGCTTCGATTTTATTTTTGTTCATTTCATTGAAGGGAAAAATGTTTATCCTTTTAAATGATAATTTATATTCTTTCATTCTCACAAAGAGGTGGGATTCACATTTTTTTTTTGTCAATTCTCTTTCTTCCTTTATCTATCTCTTTCTCTCTCTTAAAATGATATGATCTTATATTTTTTAAAATGATATACATTTTACCCTTAAAGAGGACAAAGTCCCTAAATAAGAAAAAATATGAAGAATTTAGGTGACGAGGTCTAGAGACTCTTACAAGATCTAGGGGCATATGATTGTAGATTTGAATTCCTTCTCCGTCGTTAATGGCGTTGTTTGCAAATGGATGTGCACACATTTGAATAGCAGTTATGATAAGTAAGCAGATTACAGACAGTGAATTCCCCTCATCATTGACTTTCTTCAGACGCAAGGACCAGACATACTCTATGCCGCTTTGTACTACAATAGCTCAACGTGTCTCTTCAATTAACAAATAATTTTAAGAGTAAAATAAACATCTTATCAGGTTTCAAAATAATTTTGTTTAGTGCTGTAGTTGTGTTACTTAGATAATGGTGTGGGTGAGGTTATCTTTGCTCCAGGTAACATGAGACATTCCATGACGTCAAAAATCGACCAGGACAGCAACTGTCTACTTATATATCGTGCTTATAATGCACCGATATTGACATGGGACATGACACGATATGCCGACGCGTTAATTCTAAAAAATATCATATTTGATATTAAATAATATTTTTAATATAATAAAATTTATATTTAATAAAGATAACATTTCATACTAAATTATATAACCAATAAAATATTCAAATTTCATAATGTAAATATAAATAAAAATAATTTTTCAAATCTTGTTAATTTTTTATGTAAAATTTTATAACAGAAAAGATTTGATTTATAAATTATTTTTTCATAAGAGCGTTGATCACGTGTCGAAAAAAGCATGTCGGAATGTGTCGGAGCGTTGACCGCATGTCTTAAAATGTTCACCACGTGTCGTGCTACTTGATCTCAATTCCAATCGTACTACATATAAAGAATAAATCTTCTTGATGTCATCATCTCAATCATTTATAAACAAATTAATAATTATAGAAATGTGTTGAAATAGGATGTGGAAAATATAATTATTAACTTATCTATGAACAAGGCGTTTTGGCAACAATTTTTGACCAAGAGTTGGAATTAGTTGTACGATAGACAATATTGATGATAATGTGATTTTAAGAAACACGAACATTTTGGGAGGAGGATTTTTTTTTTCGAAATCATGATTTTCAGGAATATGGTGGAAAAGTTACTTTCTCATGAATGTTATCAAAAAATTATTTGTTAAGTTAAAATATTATTGGGATTTTGTCCTAAAAAAAGTGTAAAATTTTACAACACTTGGGGTAGTATTTTTGGATGGCATTTTGGAAATTTTTTTTACACAAAACAAAATTTCAGGAAAATTTCTAGAAATTTTATATCAAATGTGAGTAATTAAGATTATCATCCCTACATACTAACACGAGACTTTTCAGTGTGTTTTTTCCTCACTCGCATACTTCATGGGAAAACTTCCTAGGAGGTCACCCATCCCAAAATTGCTACAAGTCAAGCACGCTTAACTGTAGAGTAGATAGTACCGATTAATTCTTATAAGCTATTCCAAACTGTACAGTCTCACATCTGTACAGTCTTTGGAATCTCTCTTTCGGGTGTCAATTCGGTTCATTCAAGCATGTAACCCCACACTGGAAGCCTGTCAGGAGCCGCTCCTTATCCGTGCCTCTTTGCACCGGCGATCACTCCCCGCCCTCGTAAGTGCTCGGGATGTTACATGCCCACCAGCTTCCGGCTGGTTCGTCCTCGAACCATACCGTACTGAAAGAGAGGCCTTACTCTGATACCATAAAGACTGTCACCTTGGAATCTCAAAAAATTCCCCATCCAAGCACCCCTTAATTGTCTTAGTTGTGTGAGAAGTTGACAAACTGATGTAAAATTGTAATTTTCGTCATCCTATTATTGGATCGTAAAAATTCATCGTCATGATCATTTATGTTTAAATATTGAGAAAATTAAATATAAGAAAATGTAATTTAATATGTATTTTCATTCTTTTTTATCTGATTCATGTTTTAAAAGTGTGCATTATATCAAAGATTCTGATACACCCTAAGTGAGAGAGCGTTCATACACGATGTGATAACACATAATGATAGCATAAAACTTTTTACGCATACAAATTAAGTTTATTAAAAATATATGAATTCTCATAGGTGTAATCCACTTGAAAGATGAACAATTTAGTACGATTTTATCCATCAGTTGTAGCCAAATGAAGAATTTTTTTGGGGAGGGTTTGAATATTCCCAATTCATTTCCATTGTCCATTTTCCATTTTTCAGTTAGTTACTATTTTGAGGAGAAATAAAAAAAGGAGGGGAGGTCCTATTAGCAGAAAGAGTTAAGTAAAGGTTTTTTTTTTCTTCTTCTCGAAATTTATAGATTTTGTTAACATACGACCTTAAAACAAATTTAAAAAAATAAAAATGTTATATATTATTGTTCATCAATTTCTTTAAAAAGATATTAAATAATTTTAAAATTCCAAATATTAAATCTCTTTACCTTTTATTTAACATTTTTTAATTTTCAATTTCTAAACCTATATCTTCATAGCTTAAGATAACAAATTTTCTTGGGCCAGGAAAAGAATACAATCTGAAATCCAAGTTTGTATCTACAAGATTTTCAGTCCACCATCCCTATTTAAAGGCTGGTACATAAGGCTCTCAGTATCTGATGCTACATACACTTATCATTCCTAAAAGAATAATTGTTGATTTGTTGCTCCGAACTACAACCCATTTGACTTCGGGTAAAATAATTGAGAGGTAATCTTAAATAGGTAAAATTTTTTTTTACTATCACTTTAATCATTATTGGATTCAAAAGTTTTTTTTTTTCTCTCTTCATTCAACTTTTTCTCTAATCTAATGGTGATTAAAGTGGTAGTGAAATGGTAATAGTAAGAATGAGTAGTAAGAATATTATTTTAAAAAATTGATAGCAACAAATCAAAATTTTTTTTACTTTTTCTCTGGAATATCCTACCCCACTAGTAAGAATATTCTCTCTTCCACTAAAAATTGATATTTGAATAAATTTTCCTTTTTCTGACTTCTCTCTCCTCAACTTTTTCTCTCATCTTTGTTCTCCCAAATTTTTTTTTGTACCCGAATCAAAGAAATATCGCTCCTTAAATAGAGATCCAATAATGGAAAATTGGGAACAGTTCTGGGAGTTAGGAAGAATCTAGGGTTGTAGACTAATTGGGTGACCTAGTTCACAAGTGTAGACTCTAATGCCTTGGCCACCCATTCGTTTGCTTCTATTGATTTGTTCCCATATGACAAGAAGCATCCTCCGGGAAACTTTGGGATCCTTTTCAAAAGGAGTTAAGTGTTAATCCTTTACTAAACATAAGAAGTAGAAAAAAAAAACTCGGATAAAAGAGATGGGTAGAATAAATGAAGTTAGGTGAGTTATTTTTTTTCTTCTTCTAAATTTTAGTAGAGGAGTACTTAAGATATATACTTTCCAAAAGAACCATCTATTGACCCTATCAAGGACAAGGGGGCATAAGTGTGATTATTTTGAATAGGAGAGAAACATTCATAAGATTAAAGATGACAACCAGAAAGGAAAGAACAAAATTTATCATGACCATTTTACTAAGGGTTTTATATGAGTTATATCGTAGGAAAAGTGATTGTTTTATGTTATAGAGATTTGTTTTGCGTGTCATAAATTTTTTTTTTTTGCTGCTGGCCCCACAAAATGATGTGTGTGTAGGAAATTTTTTATGATCATGTTAAATGATAGATGATAAATGCTTTTACTAAACAAAGACAATAATTTAGACTTCCAGCTTTGAAGTACCATTTCAAAATACAGTCAATGCCCTTGGACTCATACTTGGCCATAATCTCTAAAAGAGTCTTTTTTTAATACTAGAGAAATAATTATTGCTATCTGAAAATGTTAAAAAAAATAGTTTAGTGGGGAAAAATTTTACTGGAAAAATTAGGTAACTTTTAAATGTATGTTTGGTTGGAGGTAATATATAGTGAAGAATTTGAGTGAACAATGCTTTATCTCAAAAATCCACCTCCCAAAATGCTTTCTCAACAGTAAATAAACATATCATTCCGTTCCAAAATCTAAAAACCCATGCAAATTAGATGAATAGCTTTCTCACTAAATCACCGTAAATCAAACATCTCATTTCAAGAATCCTTCTTACATTTGCATAGGTTTCTTTTAAAAAGCGGCGAGTCAAACACCACCTAAAAAGTCTTGATCCATATTATTGCTATCTGAAGCTTCCCTAAATTAATATAATTCACTCTTGGAGGGATACATCTTTAACTTTAGGGGGTGTTTGGTATGAGAAATTTTTTTAGAATAGTAGGAAAATGTAATAGATAGAGAAATGATTGGAAAGATGGATAAAATGAAATAGATAGAAAAATGTAAAAAAAAATTGTTTGGTGGGGAAAAACTTTACTCTTTATGAAATCAACAGGCATTAAAGGTGAGATAACCGGTTTTCAAAACCACCTTCAAATTGGGTTTTTGAACAGTGCGGATATCTATGTTTCTCATAAATCCATACTTCTAACTTTTTTAATATATATATACAAACATGGTATTTCTAAAAGTTATACTTGAAAAAAAATTTACATCAAAATCCCTCCAACCAAACACCACCTTAAATCTACAAACAGTTCCGTAGCTTTCCTATCCAGTTCTACCAAGCATAACAATATAATTAAAAAAAAAAAAAAACAATGTAAGTAGCGCTATTACTAGTGGGATTCCCACCGACGCTTCCCAATAATATGAGAATCTATTTTTTTCAAAATCAAAGAACAAATCCCCATGTACTATATATGACCTTTCTCAACAGGCTAAAGCTAAAGCAACAACCACTTCCCGGATAAATCTCACTTCAAATCTCCTAATTTTATTAGGGAGAGTTTGATTGAGGAGAATTTTTTTGAATATTAAGAAAATATAATTGATAGGAATTTGGTAGGAAAATGTAAAAAAAATTGTTTGGTTGAGTAAAATTTTACCAAGAAAATTAAGTGAAATTCGCGAAGAGTGCGTTTGGTTGAATATAAAATAATGATGGGAAATTATTCTGAATTTACGAAACTATCCTTTTAAACATTGCCTTCAACATTGATGAATTTGTCGGTTGAGATCCACTAACAGGACTCAAAAAATTTCATTCCTGAACATTGATTACCTGACCAGCCATCCACGCTCATCTGGCTTTCTTGACTCCGTCTCCACTTTTGGGTTTCTTCATGTTTCAGAACATAAGCAACCTCAATGAGTGAAGTGCCTATTTGGGCGTACTTTGATCATGTGTGAGGGAGGGGTATTACGGTCACCAATTATTACCTATTTTGCCAATTTTGCAACTTATCCGATTTTTTACACATAATATCACCATTTAAAAAGCATTCTGTAACAATAAATTTCCAAGAAATCACGTGTAATTCAACTTAGATAGGAAACACCGATAGCTGGATAAATTTCAAAAATTCAGAGAACCAAACGTGATTTAATTAGATTGCAGGCAACATTTCCCCATGATTATTTACCAAAATCCTGAAACAAACACCCCTTAATGTATTTAATCTTAATCAAATTCTTCATTTACAAATTTAATCGTATTAAGATCATATGAATTGTAGGGCTCACACTATTGGCAAGAAAGTGACAAAAGAGAAATAATAGCTTTCTATACATTATTTTTCTTTATCTTAATTGAATTATAAGTCACCTGATGTTAGTGTAGGTCAAACCCTACAAAGCTTATAATAAGAACACTTGTAAGAATCAAGATTATATAAATGTGACAGGTCATCTCCCTATTCCAAACCCTAGTGAGAAAAATTAAAAATTATACTATATAAGTCTTTCAACCTTTAAGACAAATTAACTATAAATCCAAGTGCCCTGATCTTACACATAATCAATTCCACTAGGTCAATATAGATATACAATCTACACTCTAGTTAATTTTGTCTCCTATCATATATTTGACTATATCTTTATATAAACAACTTGATTTATTCTAATATGTATAGTGATCCTTTCGTGTATCTACCTAGAGAGAAATACTATTAGTCCTCTAATCACAAATTAAGCGAAAACCTAACAGCATACTGAACTCACACCAAATTAATTCCACTAGAGCAAATCAGGGATATAATTTAAACAGTTAATTTTATCTTCTAATTCAGACACAATTTGGTTATATCTTTAGCATAAACAATGTTTTAGCCAACCCTTTATCTCTAAAACCAAGTAAGGTATAAAGAAAGTCTCCTTTATTCCTTATTTATATTTAAATTTTAGACTTTGATTCTTCTAAAATGAAGTGGGTTTTTTTTTTTAAATAAAATACAAAATTATAATAGTTGATTTTTGAATTAAAGGTTAAAATACATTTATACATATATATGAAGTTATTTAAATGTATTTTTTAAACATTTTAATTAACAATTATAATGATATATATTTTAGAGGTAGGATCCTTTGACACTGGTGTCAAATTTGAAGTTTAACAATTCATCTAAGAGTCATTAGATCAAAAAAGATCAATGGTGTCACATATTTACAAATCAAAATCATTAATCTTTTTTATCTAACTATTTCTCTATGTTAAAATGTGTCAAACTTCAAATTTGAAATGATACACACTTTTCCCATTTTTTATATGAAAAATAATTTTAATTCTTTTTTCTTTTTGTCTTTTGCTAGATCAGGGATTTAATTCTTCATCTACCAGCAATCGGTGGCGTGTCAGAACAACGCTAAAGAGTCAGTTGAATCGACTTTATGGCAAATTGACAATGTGCTGAATGAAAGTGCCAAGTTATGATGATTGGTGATTGTTGAGTGGTAAGGTATAGAGAAAGTATTAAATTTTTTTTAACATTACTATGATATTAATGGGGATCCGCTAGAAGAAACCCTACTGTTTCCTATAGAATTTTTCGTTGACCCGACCTCAAAAAATTACATGATTTACATCCCCTCATATTTGAAGTTAAGTGAACGCAATAAAATTAGAATATAAATATATAAAACAATGTAGAATCAGTTATAATATAAAAATATATTTAAATCATAAAAATATTAATATTAAATAACATGTGCATAAATGTGCGTAGATAGGTATATACCTAATTGTTCCCACTCTCCATAGCAATGAATTGTTATTTTTGGGGGGTCCTCCCTCTTTGGTCTAGCTAAGTGGCTGTCACGTGGCAATAGGAAGTACTAGTATTATAGGACTGAGTTACAAACAAATCGAAATGGGAAACAAAAGGCCTGCCACGCACCCTATGGTTCATAATTGCAGCCCAATCGGGGTGTCTTCTTTGGAGTCACACGTTTTAAATGTTAGTATTATACATGAGTTTGATGTTTTTCATAGAGATAATTATATATATATAAATATGTGACGCCTGTATGAGTTTATGTGAAGAGAAAAAAAATATGAATCCCAATAATTTTAAATATTTATAAAAATTAATATTATTCTTTACAACATAAAAAATATTAAATTATTTTAATAAACCAATTGCTTTTATTTAGCTACGTGCCTAGTTTTCACCATAATTTTCCCTATCACATCACCCTTTCTATCATCCAAAGACAATTAAATAGATGTCTATTACCAAAATATCACTGTTGTAACACCTCGTTTTAGAATTGGTTTGTTAACATCGTTTTATGATATTAAGCGCAGTTACAATCACATTGGTTCAATTAAAAGTCCGGTTAAAATTTTCTTTTAAAATCAAGTCGAATTTAAATTGCCCAATTGTGTGACTGTAACCATATTACCTTGCAGAATAAAACAAATTAAACTTAATACCATACTCTAATTTCATTAGACCATAAGTGGTTAAATGTCCTCTCTCTGTTTTAGACCGCGTCTCAATTGGAGCTCTACAACTCAAGTTATGACCATTTAAGACCACACAATTTTCATGTGGAAACAGGTCACTCTCGAACTTGGTTCATCTTTTAAATTTCTGAGGAACCACAATTTCAAAAAACTAAAATTTTAGAGGAACAACAAGTTATTTTTTTAAGAGATTAAAATAAGTTTCGTGTTTTTTGTTGAGGATCCAAAAAAGTATTTATTCTTATTCTTTTCATATATTCTCACTCATATTTGATTTGAGCATATGAAAGTGTCTTGTAGGTACTTTACTCCTATCCTGTGCCATAACATTAGACAATAAATTTAGCTTTTATACTTTTGTTATTTGCAAAGGAAAATTTTTGCAGCAATACATAAGAAGTCAAGATATGTCGACGAATTTTATTTTTTTTTAAATTTTTTTTGGTGGAAATCACTATTTTTGTGTCTGCTGTCCCAAATAAAGTGATGTAACAACAGCAAGAGTTGGGACCATAAATTTAATATGTTTTCTAGCAAAAATGGGTTCAATGAGTACAATCAAACTTCATAAATCCAAATCTCAGTTATCAAAAAATTAGTGTAAAATCATAATAACTTATTTTTTTTACTGAAGTGATACGTGTTAAAATGTAAGTAAAAACTCTCCTTAGTAAAATCTGATAAAAACTCTGTGCAAAAATGATAAAAATATAAACTTTTACATTTTTACTTAAACCAAAAAACTGAACTGTGTCTTATACCAAAAAAAAAAAAAAAAAAAAACTGAATCGGGTCAAGTGTACATGACGATAATTAAAACCTTATACCAGTCCCAACTTAGATTGGGCCAAGGGATTAACTACTTATCTAATTATTTTATAAAGAGAGAAAAAAAAATTGTGCCTATGACCTATTTAATAAACAAATTTTGTGAATATCATGTTAAAATACGAGTAAGAAGCTTGATCAGAAAATTCTATAGAAAATGCTTATATTAACTTGTACAAATTTAAATTAAGTATAATGATGCAAAAAAATATTTGTATTTGTGCACAGCATTATCTATTTGATTACATGTACATTTCTATTAATTTTTTTTCAGTGTTGTTATTCTTACATGAAGGCTCATTACTTTCGTTTTTTTTTTTTTTTTTTGGTTTTTTTTTAGGGAAAAACATCTATCCTTTTAAAGGATATAAATTTATATTATTCTAGATCCTAACCATTGATTTCCGTCCATCAACGGTTATAATCTATTGGGTCAAACTTAATGGGCTAAATTTGTTATTTTATTTTTTTTGGTAATCAAACCAAATTTATTATTAATTAATTAATAATTTTGATCCAATAAATTATAACTGTTGATGGACAGAAATCAATTGTTAGAATTTAAAAGGATATAAACTTATATCCTTTAAAATGACAGATGTTATTCACTTTTTTTAACTAGCTCCTTTAGCAGAAATTCATAGACATTCATTGAAACCTTTTGTATGCCAAATGGACCATTCAAAGTTGGTTTGAAATTAAAATTTACTTAATTGTATGATCTGCAAATAACCTTAGTCGTTAGGAATTCATTAAGATTGACTCTATATGCGACTCACCCAAATAGAGATCCCCAACCAATATGACAGAGTCTGATCTAAATTTTATAATTTACTCACAACTACTAAATAAAGAATTTCAAATGAATAAAAACAATATAAACTTGTGGTGCAAATTGAATTTGTCATTCATGAAAATGACATAATTTGTTAGCTTAGCTTAGCAGCAGTCAGCATGGAGGTTGAAGAAGTGGGAGAATACTAGAATATGGCCACCCACGACTTGGACATATCCATAATCCATTCATAGATGAATGACAATGAATCATATTTTTTCTTTTTAACTTTTTTATATTCCCTAAAAAGGAAATTTCGTATCTCATAAAAAAAATTACGGAATCCATTTTGCATTGTTTATATTAACAAGCCTGTTTGTATTAAATTATTGTAGGCACAAACAAGCACTATGGTATTAAGATTTATTTAACAAATAAAGCCACAATTATTTACCAAAAAAATATATATATACTGCCTAAATTTAATACAATCATATTATTAAGAAAAAGAGATATAGAAAATTATAACAATTATTGAAATCTCATTACAATACTAAAAAAAGGTTCGTTTTTTCTAAAGTTACTTTAGATAACTTTATTTAATGTTCATCGAAACGACGTCGTTTCGGGGCGGAAATCATGGTATTTTTGTAATTTTAATTTATTTCAGGGTTATAATAGTTTTTATCATTATAATTTTTTAATTTTTCAACCCAAAACGACGTCGTTTCGATAAACATTAAACAAAATCATCTGAAGTAACATTAGATATTTTTTTGCCATAAAAAAAATGGTTCCATCATAAAAGTTTAGATTGACTGGATTGGTTATGTAGATAATCTGATAATGATCAGGTTTAGCATGCGACTAAAAAGTCACTGTCGTCTCAAGTTGACAAAAATTGTCACATGGAGAATCATCGACCAGGATGGACACCAATGAATAATGATGCTTTTAGGAGAGTTTTTTTATTTTCCTTTTTTGTCCTTTAGTGTAATACTCTCTTCTAGTCCCTCCCCTATCTTGTACTGTAACATGAAGCTGAAATTTTAGCATGTATATTTGTGGGAAATTGTTCAAAAGCACCTCTGTAGTGCATGTTTGGAGTTACTAAGGGTTGGTCCCCCACCTCATAAACACATGATAACCCTATTCTGACAAGTCGCCCAATGGACCAGCCTCCTTTCTCTTAGCTCAGGTTTGCGGGTTCGGCACCTAACATTCCACTCTCCTCAAACACCTTAACACCTGTTCCCGTGGACCCCAACAAAGAAAAGAGGCTCTTTCTCGTTGATGATAGACTGATAGTTGTTCTGACAGTACAATAAAACAGAGAGGCACATGAACACTGCCATCCATTTCCATAGGTTTGGTATGCTATATTCTCAACATATGAGATAAGAACAATTCTTAACGGTATTCTCTTTTGGGAGGGATTTAAAGTCTTCATTAGGAACCAATCTTGAATCGGATTAGTCATGAAACAATTAATAGATTAAAATATTTCTAAAAAAAAAAGTATTCAACTAATTGCTATCGACTTCGAATGAAGGTTCTTTACTACCAATTTAGTAACATTGTAAGGGCACTGACATCTGTCACCCATTTGCATAGCCATTGTGTTGAGATATATAGTCCCACATTAGGTCGTATGAGCAACTAATGTGGAATTTATAAGGCATTGGGCACTCCCACCCTTAGAGCTAGCTTTTGGGATGGTGTATTCCAAGTTCTTTACATGGTATCAGAACCTCGTCGTCCCCCCACGTGTTGAGATATATAGAGTCTCACAGTGGTTGTATGAGCAACTAATTTGGAGTTTATAAAGCCTTGGGCACTCCCACCTTTTGAGCTAGCTTTTGGGTGGTGTATCCCAAGATTCTTTTACGGACTCAGCCTATCCTCATTCCTACATAATTGCAGGGTGGCATTGCCATTGGATGACTTGGTAGGTATCATGGTCACCTAGTAGCGAAATCAATTGCCAAAAAGAAAAAGAAAATGTAGTTTCTTGCTTAAAATACAAGCGTTCTAGCTTTTTAACCAGTCCATCTCTTGTCCTTTTGGTCAAATTCGTTCTCGCGGATAAAAAAAAACCAGCAACGTTGTAGTGCTTTGAGTCTTGCCAAATGAAACTGATTTAACCGTGTCATTCTGGAAACGGCAGCGAGTAATGTAAACCCATCAATCTTCGTTGCCTAATCTGTTCAGATACTGCGTGAAAAGGCTTGGATCCCAAACGGCATGGGAAATATTGGGCATTTACTACTTAATGTTAAATTGAGAATAATATAAATCATTAAAAAGATCCTCACTCAACCCTTTAAAGTGGATTTAAAATAAAAAGCACAAAAAGTAAACCAAAAATTGAACTTGTGCATAATCCACGTTTCAAGCCCAAAGGGCTCTTGCATGAGGGATGTGTTAGAGAATAATATAAATCAATAAAAAAACCCTCACCCAACATCTTAAGGTTTTGGGTTGAAGTGATTCTTTACATAAACCAAAGAAATAAGACACTGAGTATGCAGTGAAATTAGGTTCTAAGTTCAATAATGGAAAATATAATATACTTTCATTCCTCTCCTCTCTGGGATGCAGAGTAGAGTCTACAATCTCAAAATTGGTGGGCAAATACCATGAATTTTAACTGCCAACAACTACTTTCAGGAAAATAGCATTATAGTAGTGTAGTGCCAGTGCACTCGAAAAATAGCATTTCCTTCAAATATAATTCATCCAAACTATGTCCATAATGGTTTAAACATCAGGTGTCCAGTCTCGGTATACGTCAATCAGTTACTGAATTTTACAAAGAATTTTGAACGCAAACACTACTTATGGTTTGCCTTTCATCTGTATTACAAGATAGGCTAGGGTGGTGCCTGCTGGGGCTTAACCTGGTAATAATATTGAGATGTGTTGCTGCTAGGTGCGCTGGATGAAGTAAAAGACAGACTCTGGGGAATTGAGTTCATAGATCTTGTCGGAAAGATGGAAGTCGATGGAAAGGTAGCTGAAATTGAGAATCCTGATGATGCTGCAGCAGAGAACTGTGGTGCTGGGGTAGCAGTGACCTGGCCATGCGTTTGCCACGCCCAATCGGGGAGTCCTTTTGATGGAACTATGCTGATTCTATCTGCTTTTTCCTGCTAAATATTTCAACAATCTTTTACAGTCTTACAAAGATTTTCCCACACAAGAAAACATTCCATCATAGAATTATTTACACTCAAAAGTTCAAAGGGCAGGACCTCTTGATAGGTACAAAAATGAATGTAGCAGAACCTCCAGTGAAAATATTATGACAATACCGTTATAGGCATCGTCTTCAAACTATTTAGCCATACTTCATAGTCATATTATTTTGTTAATTTAATGACCATTATATTTACTGTATATATGCATTATCAAAACGTATTCATGGACTGACCACTCCAAGTAACGTTTTTTAGACACATATTGGACCAACTAATTTTGTTAAAAGATTGAATGACATGGAACAAATATTCAATTTACATAACATACTACTGACAATTTCCTTGATTGTCCAACAACAAAGATTGCACCGAAAGCTCGTAGAAATTTATCAGTAAATTCCTGAACATAAAAATCAACTTTCACATGTCAAGTATCACATTCAAAAGCCAAGCATTCATTCGAACGAAGACACTAGTAAGGAAATAATTCTAAATGAAGTAATCAATAAAGAAACAAGCAATCAACTCCAGTTTTAAAGCTAAAGAATAGATAGTGAAATCACCTCACTGGGAAAGAAACTAGTACACATGCCATTCCATACAAAAGGACGCTCTTCAGTTACAACCAGCCTTTTCAAAGATGGATTTCCAGTTCTTGAATTAACATTTGTTTCCATCTGCAAATAAAGAGAATACATCCTATTATGACCACAGGACATCAAGATTTAATAAAACAATACCAAAGACTAAATGTTCTGCAAAGATCAAGGATGTCAAAGGAAAACAGAATGTCATTAGCTACATGTAACCCACAAAGGCTATAAGAGCTCTGCTTCCAGATAAATATATACTCAACAGTTGTCATGATATGAAGAGTGTTATTTAAACTGACTTGAGAGCATAAAGAGTGCTATCGACCTTTGTTCTGCATAATTTAGAAGAAACCAAAAATAAATGAAGATTAAAGCTCAACTATACCATTGAATTTGTTCCTGCGTGCATGTTGTAAGGGACGGAGGGGAACTGAAGTTGCCCCCAATTTTCTTTGGGACAAGGTCCTGGAGTCGCTATGCCCAAATTGAGGTCAAGATTGTGACTGCCACCTGCTATAAGAGTAAATACAAACCGGATTTCACAGACAGTACATTTTTTTATTCTGAAAATCACTTGGATATTAAAAACATAGGAAGATCTTTGCTAAGTATCACCTTCATTAATGGCTGCAGATTTCATCTCTCCTTGGTATGAACTTGGCTCAAAGTTAGTAACTGCTTCCCTTCCACTGCATTTGATAGCTGCCTTGTCATAAGCCCTGATTTCCAGAAAATCAAAAGGGAGATACGTGTTGGATGGAACCCTAATGAGCTTGATAATTCAGGGTAATAAATTCAGTGCAGGTAGAATGTAAATCATGTATGATTAGGACCTTGCAGCTTCTACTTCGCTGTCGAATAACCCAAGATATATATACCTGCACGAAAGCATTGCAATCTCTATAACCAAAACACTTTTGCCAATCGTTTCTTTGAAACATGCATCTTACTACGAGAAAATCGTAAAGACGCATTGAGAACTAAGCTGAAACCAATTCGCTTCGCAGGCAAATAGACTTGAATGCGTAATATGTCATATAATCAATCATAGTAGACCACTACTTCAGTTGATTTAAAAGTAGGTCCTCACTTTTTGCCAAGGAATTGCCCCATTCGAGCTTCCCAACGGCCACATTTGTGGAGTGTTACTCCTCGGTATTTTGAACTCCCCCTTGAGAAACCAGTACTATGGCGACGAAGTATGTGTACAAATTCCTCCTTGGATAAATTCTTCAGCTGCCCATCAATAAGAAAATGGTGAAAAATCAAATTATATGTACCATCAAGTTTCATACTCATCAAGTGCTAGTGAGTTTTCTCACCTGTTTAAGATCATCCCATAATCACTTAGATTGAAATTGATGTCAGCATCAACTCCCCTGAACTTAATAGCAGCTCGATCATAGGCTCTAATTGCGAAAATTCCAAGTCAATGGCGGAGCACAACAATCAAACTCTCAAAAATCAAAAGAAAGGACTGTTTCCTAAAGCTAAAATTACAACAAAGAAAATTAAAATACGTGCAAAGTTTTACCTAGCAGCAGCATGAGCTGTGTCAAATCCACCTACATGCTCAAATATCAATTTGGTCAAAAGACGCTCAAAATAGTAACTCATAGAATATGATTTTAAATGCTACTGAATTATGTACCCAAAAAAAGAGAGTACTAAAATGCATAAATTAAATATCCATACCCAAATAGACTTGTTTCCCGCAATCCCTACACCAAATAATTACAAAAATATAAGCACAAAAAAGAGTCAGATACAATTCAACCAGGTATTACCAAAATCAAACTTCACACAAAGATATATTTTCCTTCCTTCCCAGTAATAATCAAGCAAAGCAACTGAAAGACCTGAAAGAGGATAAAAAAAAAGGGGAAAACGCAACCAAAATAAAACATAAGCTAAATTCATATTACTATAAAATTACGAACCAGATATGCGATTCCCATCTTCCGGTCCTCCTGTAGAAGGTGACCCCTCTGTATTGCGAGCTCCGAGACCTTGGTCCCCTCCTACTTTTCTTCGCTCGTTGCTGAACCTGAACTTGAACCTTCTTCACCTCGCCGTTCCCGCCCTGGCGATCGTACAAGAGATCAACCAACCCATTCCTCGGTGGAAACGACGACGTAGCCTGCCCCTGCCAATTCCCTGACCCGCCCTCGTCCTCTCCTTTAGCTCCTCCACTCACGGGGAACAGTTCCTTCGTTACGACGCCGTTCCCTCCTTCCACTTTAAGGATATCGAAATTGAATGTAAACACGTCGTCGACGCGCGTCGAGCACGAGTCCTCGTCGCCTCCACCGTTGCTGGACCCGTCCGCATTGACGACGGAGGAATTCGAGGTCCCCGACTCCGCCATTTGATTCCATGAACCTTCTTGAAAATTCCCCAACAGCACCGGCGAGTCGCCGTTCTGAGTCGAATCGGTCGAGTCCGCATTGAGATTAAGATCTAACATGGTGTTAAATCTTCAACTAAACTGAACTCTTAAAAAATTCTTCTTCTCTATTTATGATTTCTGAAGTTTATCAAAGTTACCAAAAACATACACAACTAACGTCGCTTCATCGTCGCCGGCAACTATGATTCCGACGGCGAAATTCGATCCGATCAAAAAATCAAATGAAACAGGTAACACAAGCAAACAGCTGAAGAAATCGTAAGAGAGAGAAAAGAAGAAAGCAAAAAGAAGATAACAGAATCACGAGGTAGTTCAGTTCGTGTGAGAACGCCGGGAAAATTTACCGGCGACCGGAAAGGGAAGAGAACGAGGAGGAAGAAACTCACAGAACGAGCTGTTAGAAGGAAGCACGGCAAGCTCATTTCCTCGGCGATGAGTTCATCGTCGCCGGAGAGAGTGAAAACATCGCCAACTATTATTCCACAGCAGAGAGAGATAGAAAGAGAGAGAGATGAAAAGGTTGAAGCCACACTTTGAGACCCATTTTAAGAGGGAAGGAATATATAAACATTTTTTTTTCTCTCGCAGACCGGTTGGTTCGGTTACCGGTCAGCGATATTGCAAATGGGAACAGATATTTTTTTTTTTTTTACTCTTTTTCTTTCTCACGGTCGTGGCCTCACTGACGGAAACACCAGGATTGTGTCTTAAACGCGTAATTAATTAATTATTATGCTAAATAAGTACATGTACCTTGTTGATTTTGCTTATTATGTATGCAAAATTCTCAATAAACAAATTCTAAGGAATTATGAGTTTGTTTAAACATGTCAGGTTATTTATGAGTTTCTTCATAAAGAATCTAGTCAATCTATCCCGATGTTAACTTTAGATACATTAATTAATCAAATCATTTTTAACGGTGTTTCATTATGATTGATTATATTTAAAAAATAGTCTATTTTATTGTTACAAACCCTCTCAGTAAAATTTTAATTATAAAATATTTTAAAATAAAATAAATTAATCCACTTATACATTATAATTGAATAAGATTATAAAGACAAATAAGTAAGAGTAAGAATACGTGCATATAGGGGCTTGATTGCATAAGATATGATATTATAAGATTTGATAGTGAAAAGCGTAATAAACTTTTAATGCTAGCATTGTTTGGCATGACATGGTATAAAATAAAATATTATATCATATAACTTAATAATATCATATACTTGACTTTACTATATATATAACATTGGAAAAAAATTAACACTTTTTGTAAAAATACCTTTTTACTTGAATTTATCTTGTATTCATCAAAATCTTGTTTATGTTATATTATATATTTTTTTAAAATATATCCAAAAAAATTTAGAAAAAAATTAAAAAAAAAAGAATTTGACTTGAGAAAAAAGAATAAAAAGTTAATTTAAGTCCCTAATTAGAAGTATCAAGTTCATGCCCTGTAATAAAAAATATATATTGAAAGAATCATCTTTATATGGGTCAAAAGAACTTAAAATGAATTAGTTAGTCATCGTTAAACTAATAAAAAAAATACACATTGTGATTTGTCAAAAGAAAAATTACTCTTATGCTACATGTGATAATTTTCTTTCCTATAAATTCTTCGATAACTGTGTCACATTTTTCTTTTCTTTTCTTTTTATTTTTCAGATGATGGAGCCCACAAATTTATCTCTATGACATGAGATAACTTATCTCCTTTAACATGAGATTAATAAAATCCTTAGTCAAAATATTATATTTTTTATAAATTAATTCAATTATTAATTCTTTACTCCTTCCAACTTAAAACAATATTCTATGTACGATGTGTATGTATTCTTTATATATATATATATATATATATATATATATATATATATATATCATTATCCTGATTATTTCTATATATGTATATGAGATGAGAATTCACCTCCATGTATCTCTATAAAATTCAATTATTTAAGCTGATTATGCCTCTAATCCCGAATTAGGGTATAATCACATTTTACTGTCCTCTGTTTGCCAACTTAACTACACTTATTGAGTGTTACGATATGTATTTAAAGTACAAACACAAAGCAATTCCAGTATCCACCCTATATAATATTCGTCGTGAAACCCAATTACAATGTGGCTGACATTGTTTCAGTTACGAGACTCTATCAATCGAACTATGACTCCCAAAATGGTGAAAGCATGTGGAACAAAACTTGGGACCAACAATGCTACTAGTGCTGGAGGAGTTAGGAGACCAACAACAACTTCTTCTGTGACGCTGACGCTAAGACAAAAGTGTTAAGGGAGGAAATGAATTCGTCATTTGAGAAACTCATTAAATATAAATTAATGGTAATAATTTTAATTTTGGAGCATGATCTTTTAATATTGATGTCCAATCAAAAAGTTTGACATAAAATTTTATCCTTTGATCTCATGAATCTAACGGTTATAGTTTTTTGAGTCATATTTATTAATTAATTATTAATTCTCAATAAATTATAACTATTAAATTAACAGAAATTAACGATTATTATTTGGTATCAAACTTTTTAATTTGACACTCATTGTAATAATAAAGTTCACAACTGAAAAATAGAAAATGTTAATTGGTGGTAGTTGGTCCATCAATAAATAGCTTCTTTTTTTTTTGGAAAAAACTACTCTTATGCAATATAAGAGTAATTTTATCTCCTATAGACCCATCGAAAACCGTGATACTCTTTTTTCTTCTCATTTTTTTTTTGTAAATGACGGGCCCAACCACATGTGTCTCTCATACAACATGAGATTAGATGAATCTTTTTTTATATGATGTAATTATATTAAAATGAGATATGAGATATGCATTTCAATACATAAAGGAGGTGAATAAAAATAAGGTAAAGTGTGTGTCATTTTAAATGATGTAAAGTTATGTCATTTTAAGAGAGAGGAAGAGATAGATAAAGGAGGAGAGAGAGTTGACAAAAAAAATGTGTGGATCTCACCTATTTGTGAGAGTGAAATGATATAAGTTGTGTCATTTAAAAGGATAAACACTTTTTCCATAAAAATATTGAAATAATGTATTAAAAAAATATTGAAATAAAAGTAAAAAAAAATGAAGCAAAAGGAGATATTTAGCGTTGTAATATAAAATATTTTACATAAGCTTATTTATCAAAATATAATTTTACCCCAACACCTAATTAATTTATCATTGTTTCAAGAGAACAATATTTTATTTTCAATTTTTTTTTTTATAATAGGGTGATATCCTATATTACATTGTTGTTAAAATTTCGATTTATCACTATGATTTTATGTTTTTACGATTTTTTTCATCAAAATAATTTTACTAATATTCCAAACGCTTTTACGTTTTCATGATTTTTTACGATTTTTTTACATTATGATTTCACATTTTATGATTTTTTAATCCAAATTAGATTTTACTTAAGATCTCGATTTTAACAACAATTATATTTTCCTTCACTAGTTTGAGTTCACTCTCTATTAATTGAACTAGCATATAATTTCACAAACAATAGAGTGTTAAAAACAAAGGTTAAAAAATATAATGTTGGTATTATCTTATTTTTAAGAGGGAAAAATATTTTTACACTGGTATAAGAATAATAAATCTTATACTCAATCTTAACCGTTGATTTTTTATATATATAATGGTTATAATTTATTGAGAATTAATAATTAATTAATTAGAGTAATCCAATCAATTATAGACATCATGAAAATCAACGCCTAAGATTAAGTGTAAGACTTACTATTTTTACATTAATGTAAATTGATGATGTCTCTTTTTAACATATAACAAGAGTTTCATAAATAAACGCACATATTATAAAGTCATAATATTTTAAATTATTTTAATCTGTTATATTTAATATTATATGTCAAACACACTTTAAGTATAAAATGAAGTGCCAAAGGGAAGGAAAAAAAGGAAAATAATCTATTAAATAAATAAGGGTTTGTTTTTTCTAAAGTTACTTTTTTTTTGGTGAAATTTCTAAAGTTACTTTAGATAACTTTATCTAATGTTCATCGAAACGACGTCGCTTTGGGACGGAAATCATGGTGTTTTTGTAATTTTAATTTATTTCAGGGTTACAATAGTCTTTATCATTCTAATTTTTTAATTTCTCAACCTCAAACCGACGTTGTTTCAACGAACATTAGACAAAGTTATCTAAAGTAACATCGGAAACTTTTTTTCCCAATAAATAAATATGTTGCTTTACTGTTTTTCTTAATTTAAAATTTAAGACTTCTAGGCTGTTTACTTGTTGGGGAATTTTATTTTATTTTTTAAATGGAAAGAATGGCATGTTTAAATAAAACCTTTTTTTATCCTTAATTTTATGGGTTCGCTTTTTCTGCAGTTAATGCAGATAAGTTATCTGTAGTAAACCCAATACGACGTCATTTTGGGGCGAAAATCATGGTATTTTTTTAATTTTAATTTATTTCAGGGTTATAATAGTCTTTATATTTATAATTTTTTAAGATTTCAATACCAAAACGATATCGTTTTGGGAATAAATGCAGATAACTTATCTGCAGTAACTGCAGAAATATTTTTCCCTAATTTTATATCATGCAACACATAAACAATAGGTGAGATATGTTTTTTCCCTCTCTTTTCTGTTTAGTGAATCCTACCTACTTCTTTATATATTGCATGAGATAATTTGTCTCATGCAAATAGTAAAAATATGTCACTCTTCTTAATTATACATAATATGTTGAGAGGAGTGATACCATAGTGCAATTCAAAATAAAGTATTTTCAAATTCCTGATCTGGAAACTTGCTCATGGAAGGATTCTGACCAACCACTTAGTAGCCAAGTGGGGAAATACATCTGACAGGTGCCACCTCTACCCTGATAAGGCAGAAACCATTCTCCATGCCTTTAGAGATTGCCCCCGTGCCTCTAAATTCTGAAATTACTCTTTGTTCCCTTCTCAGCCTCCTTTTTTCTTTACTGAGCAGATTTTGCACATCTGGCTTGAAATTTGCTTATTATTTTCTGATGTGAGGCAGCCTAATTGGAGAGATTATTTCTTTATATCGTGTTGGTATATTTGTGTAAAGTCCCACATCGGTTGGAGAGGGGAACGAAGCATGCCATATATATGGGTGTGGATACCTTTCCTAGTAGAGGCCTTTTGGGGTAACCCCAGAACGTAAAACCGTGAGTTCCGGCGGGCCTTTGGGTGGCCGGGGCAAAGCGGACAATATCTGCTACAGGGTTTGGGGCTGTTACAATTTGGCTGTGGAGAAATAAAGATTGCCATGAACAAGACTTCAAGAGGCCTGATAATGTGACTGGTGAGATTCAAAGAACATGGGTTGATTTATCTAATGCTAAATAGATGCTCAGCTCAACCTCCAGATCATTGAGCAACAGGGTACCTACTCATTGGATTCGGCCATAGGTGAACTGGCTTAAATTAAATGTTGATGGAGCCGTTTCTTCAAAGAGAGCAGCTTGTGGGGGCCTCTTGAGAAACAAGGATGGAGTTTGGGTAAGTGGTTTTCAATCTTTCCTTGGTACTTGCTCTCCACTTCATGCTGAGCTGTGGGCTATACTCCATGGACTCGATCTAGCTTGGCAGCTAGGTATTTCCAAAGTTATTGTTGAGAGTGACTCCTCTCAAGCAATCAACTTCCTTTCCCCTAGTGGTAAAGATGCTCAACAACTGCCATTGGTAGTTAGGATTCGAGCTTTTATGGAAAGAAACTGGATGACTACTCTTTCTTTCACAAACAGAGAAGCTAATAGCTATGCTGATTGGCTAGCAAAGGATGCTCTCTCCAAGCAGCTTGGTGTCTACCTTCTTTTGAACCAACCGACTGATCTGCAAAACCTGTTGGAAAAAGATGCCCAGATCCCTGCTGGCTAACCACCTGTGTGGAATCCTGATTAAAGACCTATGTCCTGCTGCTTTGTGTTTTTCCTTTCTGCATTTGCTTAGTTATGCTTTTGTTTAGTTTCTGTTTTGTTCTCTTGTTGGGGCTTTGCCCCTTTTCTGTACCAAAAAAAAAAAGTTTTTTTTTGGTGAAAAAAAAATAAAGTATTTTGATTAAACAATTTTTGTATTATAATGACTATGATATTGAAAAAAAAATCTCCATAATTCTCAAGAAAACTTTAAGTAATATAATGAAAATGTGACACTTAAAATAAATATCTTCAATATATAACCATAATTTTTGTTTTTATTCATTTGAGTATGCTATCTTTGCACGTATTTTTTTTTTCCTAGTAAAAAACATATTATTTGTACCGAAATCAAAAAATTCACTAGGATAATTTGTATAGCATAATTTTAAGTAATTGAAATAGTAAAAATATATATCTATTCACACAATGAAAATAGGTAATTACCAAACAACTCCTTCAATAAGAATGTTCAAAATTGAAATAATTTAATAAAGGAAAAAATTCATCAATGCCCTTATGATTTCTTTTATCACATATGCCCCGAGGGGCGGACCCAGTAGGGGGCTAGGGTGGGCCCCTACCACCTCTAAAATTTGAAAAAAAAATTATAATATATGTAGAAAAAAGTGATGATGAAATTATCGCGTTGTACACATTTTTTCCTTCAGTTCTCCATGCTTCTGCTCACACTCTTACCCATATTTTTCCTTGAGAACATCATATCATCCATTCTCTCCTTTCCGTGTTCCGTCCATCACCAACCTCCTTCTTCAGCCTTTCGATTTTGGCTGTGTAAATTCTAGAGCCAGACAGAATCAACTTCCACCTTCCTAAGATCATTGCATGTATGTACAGTCATAGACTATCTTTGATTACATACATTGAAAAAAAATTATTTTGAATTTTAGCACAGATTCAATTATATATGAGTTTAATAATATGAAAACACGTAGAGCAAGAGTAAGTGAAGTGATATTAATTTCTGTAATAGATTTTTTCAATTTTTTGTATATTTTGTATTGTATTTCAAGTACTTTTTTTTATGATATAATATTTTTTATTTTTCGCCCCATCTTATTAAATTTTTTGCGTCCGCCACTGTATGCCCCTATGGTTTGTAAAAAGTAAGAAATCGCAGGGGCACGTGTGATAAAAATATATCCTTTTGCAAACCACAGAGGCATATATAATAAAAAGAATCAAACGGGCATACGTGATTTTGGAGTAAATCACATAGCATTGGTGAACTTTTCTCTTTAATAAAATTGAAAAAATAAAGCTAATTTTTTTTTAAATGAAATAAGTTGAAAATTCAATTACTTTATGGGCTTATTATTTCTCATGTAATAAGAGATAAATTTATCTCCTACACATACATAAAAATATGTGAGGCTTATATTCTTTATTTCTCTCTCTTCTCTCAGATGGGCTCATATAAGCCCCACCTACTTTTACGTATATGCAGGAGAATTTTTTTATCTCTTATAATATGAGAAACATTAAACCCTTACTTTATATCACTTTTCATATCTAAATTTAAAAATCAAGTCAATTTAAACTAAATTGAAATTTTGTTCACACACACATATATGAGAAAAATATTTCTCCGGCAACTTGAGATAAGTTTATCTCCGGCCACTCCAAAACTATGTCATTTTATTTATTTATTTTCTCATATTAATTGATTCACCTTTGAATGTTTATGATTCATTTTCTCTCTCTTCTTTTATCACCATTGATTCAACTTTGTACGAGTATGATTTAATAGACAGAGATAAAATTATCTCCGACAGCTTGAGAAACGATAAGATATATATATATATATACATAGGTAATCATGCATATGTATATTTATAAAATGTCTTGCTTAACAAATTTTCTTATTTTATAAATTGAAATCATGCACTTGTATATTATAAACACAATGGATTTGACAATTAATTTATTTGTATTTTGATGTATCTTGAAACGTACTTTATAAATTCTCAAATCTTATTTTAAATAAAAGAATATGATATTTTAATGCAACAGATATAAAATAAGGCACATGATAAAATATTTTTAAAATTTAATTATAGAGAAGTCAAGTTCATTATTACATCTGAAATAGCCTAGGTTACATCATAATCTAAACTGAAAGAAATATTTTATTTTATCAATCACTTACTAATCTTCGTACAATCTCCAATGTCTGTAACCACATTGCTTTACCATACTCTAAAGCTACACATACTGACCCTCTTACTTTCTGGAAAAGTTTCCAAAAAAAAAAAAACACGCGAGAAAAATAACAATAATATTGAGTCTTTCTGACTATAATCATTCCAGCCGAAAAAAAAAATATCATACTCTCAAGTCAATTTATAAGGATAAAATAATTACATGAATAATCACATGTAATAAATTATGTAATATATTACTGAAGGTGCCCAAATTATGTGGGTCTTTGAATGTGAAAGGTTCTGTATGACGGAACTCATCCATAATAAGGTGTCTCATATCGTATAATCATTCTAATCCCCTTACGGGTTAGTCTCATCAGAATCATACAATTAAAATTTACACATTTTCTTGATATTCGTTTGGTACCAAACGAATTTATTAGTTCTATAGTCTTGATTTTAAGTCAATCTTATAACTGATATAAAAATCAAATCCATAAAAGTAAATCTAAAAGATAAATCAAAAGAGTAGAATAAATTCGTAATAAAATAATTTTGAATTTAGTAACGCCACCTTCACAACTTTTAAAAGAAATAACTTCAAAATATCAATTTTAAATATAAAATAGACGAAAAGGAATTAAAATAGAAGAATAAGGTTTTACTCCCAATATTACATTCCTATTTTATTTTTTTCCCTTCTCTTCTCTCTTCTTTATTTCTTTCCTTTCTTCTTTGTTTTCTCTTGAGTTCTTCTCTCTGCTTCACTATTACACGCTTTTTTTGTCATTCTGTGTTTCTTTCTTTATTCGTTTCTTTCCTCTCTCAGTTTCTTTCCATGCTTTCTCTTTTTGTTTTCCTCTTTCCTTTCTTTCATACGTCAGGATACATGTATATATAGGCAATACGCTAATTTCTTGACTAAGTAATTGTAAATAAAAATCTAACTAATTGTTTCATATAGATAAGAATCTAATTGGCTTGATTTTTCTTTAAAATATCTAAGACTTAAAAAAATACAATCTTTTTTTTTATTTTTTTATTTTTCTTAATATAAATATTATTATTTTTATCTATATACATATACATATATATGTATATATCTTTTATTTTATTATTACATTATTTTAATATTTAATTGTTTATTTTATTATTATTATGATCATATATATATATATATATATATATATATATATATATATATGTATGTATGTGTATGTATTTTTAAAAATGGCGCTGGCCATTTTTATTTTTATTTTCTTTACTATAGCGCCATTACGGCGCTGCCAATTTTTCTTTGGCGCTTGTAGCGCCCTTCTTGCGTCTAAGGCGCCAATTTTTTTTTCTTTGAATATTATATTTTTCTCTCCTAATTAAAATTTTGTCCTCCAAATTTTGAGATACCTTCTAGAAAAATTAATTCTAAATAACTTTGTTCAATTATTTATAATCCACCACGCTTTCACTGCATATAAATTACATTTATAATTTATAACAATCATAAGCAAATAACTAATTTACATAGTAGGCATAAAAAATTTCCGATAATTTACACAGTGGGCAAATAACTAATTTTATACTAAAAATAACATTTATATTAATCATAGGCAAAAAAACTAAATCTATCTCAAATAACTTCCCTTTGATTTGAAGATAAAATTTTTACAAACTTTAAATGGGTTATATTTTTCTTAGTGGGAATGAAAACTTCATGATGAAAAGGTAAAATGGAAATTGGTAACTTACACCAAGTTTAAACTGCTTTCTGACCACTGAGAGTAAAAATTGTTACCTTGACTACAGATTGATTGGATGAATTCTGACCTTGATTTTGAGGGTAGTCCCTCATTAAGTATCCTGACTTTTCACACTTAAAACTTATGACTTTTCATGCTAGGTATTCTTCAATATGATTTTTGTTGCTCTTAGGACATACCTGAATCTTAGAATTTATCCGTTTTCCATTTCCTCTTCCTTCATTGCTAGCAAAGTTGGTTTCCAAATCATGTGCTTGTGGAAACCTTTCTTCGTCGTCATCATCATTATTCATTCTTCAGTTTGTACCTCTGACTTTCTCCCTTGCCTCCCCAGCTTCTTTCATGCTTGTTTCAATGTCTCTGCACCTGTTTATTAGTGATGAAAAATTTATTATTTGATGTCCTATTATCATGCTTTTAAACTTAGGTTTTAATTCATATTCAAATTTAGTTGCCAACCATTCATCATTAGGTTGATTTTATACATAATTGAAATATCTGGATAGTTTCTCAAAGTTTGTCATATATTCACTGATGCTCTCCGGCAAGTATACCGATCGCACAAGTAATATAATGAAAGGGTAGAGTATCGTCTCCACAGGGATTGTAAACCAAGTATTACAATAACCATTCCCCTTAAGTCGGAAAACTTGATTGTTGTTGGTAAAATTTTGAATGGATTGAGTAACAATAAAACTAAAAGTAAAGACTTGTTTTCATATTTTTGCTTAAGAGAATAAAAATAAGAACGAGAATGAGTGATTTGTAAAAAGATGTGAGAAAACACTACAGCCAGGATACACTCACCAAATGATCTCACTTTTTACTCTGGATTGATTTACAATATTCATTCAATTTAATAACTCAGACAAATTATCATCTCAAAATAATTAGTTAAATCTCAATCCCTTGGTAATTTAACCCTTTAATTCAATTGGAACCCTAATCCCTTAGCAATCCCCCATGAAATTAAGCATTAAGCCAATAAATCAAACGACTGCGATCTATACAAGTCTATCCCTAGAACATACATAGATCGTTATCTTACCCCTTTTCAGAATCAAAACCCTAACATTCCTATTGCGAGCCATAATCCCCAAATTATCATCTCCTATTAGGTTGAACAGATCTAACAGAAATAATAATAATACGCACAAGGTAAAGATAAAGTATATTAAAATAAACGAACAATGTAATTCAATCCTTCGTATCAAAGGTTCACATATGGATCGTGACCTTGACTACAATAAAAAAACTTAGCTGACCATTGTCATGGCTAAAATCCAATATTCAGAAAGAAGCATAAATTACAAGAGAAAAAGATGAAGAACGAAGAACGCAGATCCAGAGCTCTCTCAGCAGCAACGGTCTCCTCCAGGTCAGAAATTAAACCCTAAAGTGTGCTGAGTTCTTTTTTATATTCTTCTTTTTCCTCTTCCAAAATTGTCCTCGTAACCTACGGTGCTGTGCTTCCGCAACTGACGCTCTCAGTGTCAGATCCACGCCAAGAGTGTGGCTTCCTCTGAACTCCCACGCTATCAGCGTGACATCCACGCTGTGAGCGTGGGAAGAAAGATGATTTCACGCCAATAGCGTGATATCCACGCTGTGAGCGTGGAAGCCTATGGTTCTTCACGCCACCAGGGTGACATCCACGCTGTGAGCATGAGTCTTCATTTTGAAAGATCCTCATTTTGCTCCAGATTTATTTGATTCCCCTACAAAATAAGCATAAAATCAGTTGAACAATCCTGAAATTGGAATTTAAGTAAAATAACCATAAACGTTGCCTTTTTACTAAAGATTAGCCAATAATCTTCCTCTTTTTGACTTGAATTTACCCATGTGCTGAAGGCACATCATTCACCAACAATTATATATA